>OZ024898.1:13645556-13923056 GCA_964017195.1 Siderastrea radians | reverse complement strand
GTGATGTGATAACCACCAATAAACCATAAACCGTCTATAAACGTTCTCTCTTGTTTTGTCTCAGTTTTGTGCATCTAAATTCCGTCCTCTAACGTTCACCATTCTTTCCCCTGGGTTCACGGTATCGTTTAGGGATATCTTACATGTGGCACCTTTTTCCCCGGGTTTCTTATTTTTAAAGCGAAATTTTAAGCCCACTTCTCGCTTCATTATTCAATCAGTCGTATTTTAAATCACTGAGAGATTTCGTAAAACCAAAGTAATTAATCTAATTAACCAATCGCAATAAACGCAAATGCAATGGGTCAAAAAAAAAAAAGGAACTCGAAGCAAATATATACAAGCGGGGCAAAGACGGGAATGTAGCAAGTCACAATAAGTTTTGGTTTTACTTTTAATTTATAGGGAAAGTGGTCAGAGATCACCGAGCGTAACGAAATCTAAATACAGGAAAACTAAAACAATCGGGTATATTCTCGAAATTTTATTTGAAAGCCGCTCCATATCATCCACTCTTTTATTCATTTGTAATTCCACGCTATTTATTCAGTTTCCCGCCAAAGAGCAATCAATGTCAAGTTTTGTAATACAGTATCAATAGCGTGCGGCAATGCTGTCAAGACTGACAGGTAGTAAGAATATAGAGAATGTTCATCTTTTTGGTATATCACTGGATTGAAAAACAACGTATAAATAATAAACATGGCAATAAAAGTACTCGGATTCAATTAACATGGGACTGTTATAAGACGAGGTCTGTTTAGTTTTTCTCATATAAAAGGCCCTTATATAAACGAGAGATTCGAAACAGTCAAAGGCAATCAGGGCCAACCCTAGACGTCCTAGACTACGAGCAGTCTCTCTTTCCGCTCAGGGATAGTGGAGGGAAACGAACAAGCGAGCGGGCACAAAACTGCGAATTGGCCTTGGTACCTCAGTTAACAATACAGTGATATCAAAGTGTGTTTTAGAACTGGAGCATTACTTAAAGAAACACGTCTTCGTTTTTTGATAGGGGATCAATGTTCATTATTAATTTTTAAGTAATTTCAAGTTATTAATTTTGGATATCCCACTGAGTCCCTCATATACACAAAGCAGTGATGGAGCAGAGATCAAACCAAACTGAAAAGAAAACAGATTACAAACAAACTGGAGACCAAAACCGCGAGCTGGAAATGGATGAACAGCTTTTGTTCAAAACACATTTAAATCCTGGTGATTAGTATTTTCCGCTCATACAATATACTTAACAACGGCTTCTTATAAATAACAATACTTGTTATGCTGACTGCTCATATTAAAACTGGTATTGGACTTTTATTGTTTTCTGTTTTGTGCCAATTATGCAACCAAATATTTCCAAAAAGATTTATAAAGTATTATATTTACAAAGAAATAAATAAGGGAGTCTCTTTTTGGGCGAGTGTAAGTCCTTGAAACTTGCGAGCTCTTACAAAATAGAGGCAAATTTCTTCAAGAAAAAACTATTTGACTTAAGGGCATTTTTTCCTATTTTTGTGAGAAATAAGGGGACTAAATAAATTTGTATTACTCGTATTGGAACATCAAATGAGGGATATTTCTGATCTATATATACGACCTGATTCTATTTGTTTGTCCGCTTATTATTTGCTTCAGCTTTTATTTTTATATTTTTATTTATTGGTATTTTATGTATGAGTCCTCTCCCAGGAGAAAGAGAGAGAGAGAACTGAAGTTTAGCACACCTTGAAATTTAGATTAAAAGGTTAAGAATAATACTTATAGTAATGTCAAAGAAAATCAAATGAAGGAAATTGCGGAAAATTCTTCTGGTAGGTAGGTTTATACTGCAGCAATAATAAAAGGTGGAAATGTAGTTGCAATCCACACGAAAAACAGTGGTCTTTACGAATTAACAAAAGAAAAGACGATCTTTAATTTTTTCAAGGAAGATATTCAACCTCATTTCTTTCAAAAACGCTCCCATAGAATTTATTAAAACTTTATAGTAAGGAAGGCATACATGTAGCCTATAAGGGACATTAAATCGTTTTAAACGTTTTATTAATTAGGTCCAGATGCCGAGAAAATTGGAGATATGTAAAATATATGACGTCATCGCCTTGTTGCTATGGTAATATCGATGTCAATCAAACTAACTTTTTTGGAAAGTCTGTTCAGTTTGTAGTGAATGTGTGAAGTCTCCAGTCCTACAGAACTCTGACAGTGAATCATCAGCCGTTCAAATGTTAGGTGGTATGGACTTAACATAGTGGCGACTTTGGAACTAATACAAGCGCGATAAAATTGATCAGAATCCCAAGATAATCGTTTTCAAACGATGGAGACGAAAAGTACTAGAAGAGTGGTTAGGTGCGTACGTGAACAAGTTAGCGAGATGAAAGCTGTTTGTGAACAATAGTTCTGTCTTACAGAGATGCTGAGAACATTTAGTTCGCCGTCGTTTTACTCTATTTTTAAGTACATATTAGTTAGGACGTCATGTAAGCGCAATAGAAAGTGTCAAAACAACATGTTTATTGAGTATTTGGAGGAACTTACGATGTTAAAGTCGATTTGTCAAGAAATTTTGGGCTAAAAAACACAAGGCATTTAAAAATGGCCTCTTGTGTAGTGAATCAAGGGGACGTTTCTCGAGTTCTGGATGTGAATTGACGTTAATATAAGCTCAGTACAACAGTTACGCTAATGCTCGGTTACCAGGCCAGCGCACCTTCTCTCAGAAAAATTAAAATATAAACAAAACTGATACAAATCAAAACTGTGACGAGATCTTGCAAACTCAAAACCCGGTTAACAAGGCTTACCTGATGCCCTAAGGCGTTTGGTCTTATTCCCTCATAATTGACCTGAATTTTCTCAATTCAAAATACAGACTCAAATGTGAGAGTTGTGTCATAATATATTCGGCTGGTAATTGTCACATGTGTCAGGTTCTGCATAATATTGTAATAACACAAAGCTCACTGCAAATGACTAGGCACGAGCTTTCTCCTCATAGTCCGACACTGTTATTGCTCGGTTGGCAAATCTTTGGATATGTAGATTGCTTGATGTTAGAATGCTCGATCCTCGGCCAAGCAACAAACTAAAATGAAACACCGTTTAGAATAATAACTTAACCAAAGAACAGGCAAACAGGTCTGTCGAAGAAAAGTTAAAATTATTTCCAACTCAAATGTGAGTGCTCGACACGATGCGAAGCACACGGAGATGTATTTATCAACCACGTTTTACAACTCTACTGGTTTTGATCGTGGCTTTACACGTCAGCGTCTTTATTGTTATGAACTGCTGTATAATCCCCAGCAATAATGAAACAGGTAAGTGAAAACACAAACCATTGAGTCGTACCACATTAAGAAGGAGCCGGAAAGGTTTAATCGGACAACACTCTTAAACTGGAACAGAATCTGAAATTCTGTTCTGTGAAAAGATGAACTGTATAATACTGAAAAACCCGAACAGCAGTATCAGTACATAAAAGTACTGTTTGATATTTTTGAAATAGGGTTTCGGCCAAATATAATACATGTAAAACGTTCCAGACTCATATTATTTGGTCCAAAGTTCGATTCAGCGTAAATTGTCTGTTGGCTGCAAGATAAATGCAAAGTGATCGATCACCAATTTATCCGCACTGAGGCAAAGAGACTGACTGAGAAATTTGCGCTTGAAACGTTAGAAGCGATTTTACTGCATAATTTACCTTACTGGTGGTAATAAATAAACAAAATAGGAATTGGTCTATCTAAGCACTTTATCCGTAATCACTTATTTCGCGTATTCTCTACAGATTTTTTTCCAAAGAGCAATTTTTTAATAACTTGAGAAATTTTAGCGTCTCAGCTACGCATAGCGAATAAGTTGAAAATTAGAAATTTGTCGATGTCCTGGGTTTCCCATAATGATTGCAGAGCAGTTAATATCCATGACAGCGAAACTTACTTCATTCTACATGAATCAATCCTTCAAAACGTAACGACATTACATTAGTTTCTAGCCATCAGGTCAGCAAATAACATCTTTTGAGAAATGCGAACAAGTGAAGTAATTTTTTTCTCAAAATCAATGCTAAACTGAATGTGTAATTTTCTGAGTTCATATTTTCCACGGTGGAATGATCCCTATGGCAACCTCACGGCAGGGGTCTTGGCAACCACTCCACCACATTCACGGCAGGCCTTATTTGAATCATGTTGAAGATTAAAAATAATTTTAAGCCAAACAGAGGTAGTTTCTGAACTGAATTGGTATAGTTTTCGTAGGATCTAATTTACTTTTTGGAGATGGAAATTTTTCGGCGATATTTTTAGTTAACCTCCCGCAAAAATTTAATATCGCATGCAAAACGCCGTTCCCATTGATTTAAAGGTGCTATGTCAAGGTATGTTCATTTATTTTTCTGATCTGGAAAATTACTTTCACATTGAAGGAAACCTCAAAATAATAGTGTCCTAAGTTGAGCAAAACACCAACAAAGTAGTAATAAACCAAAACTAAACAAGGATGGTTACGACTGAGGGAGATAACAGGTAAAATTTACATAGCTGCTTATTTTCTGCCAAACTTGCACGAGGCAGTCCCGAGAAGCCGTGTTTTTTTTTTCCGGAGATTAAGAGCTAAAGATATCCGTGGAATTTGATTAGCCAATCAGACTGCGCGTAAAACACTATTTTTTGACAATGTAGTTGCTAAAGCTGATTACTCGAATGAACTCCAAACACGACCATTTATTACTGAACTCGGTTTGACTAAAAGGCAAATAACAACAAAGTAATCTTAAATAACTTTACAAGTATCAAAAGAAAATATCGCTACGTAACACAACGACCCACAAAACTACAGAAAACCACGAAACTGCAAAGCTTAAGATATTTCCCCGAGTAGAACAAGAAATCGCGCTCTGTATGATTCCGTATTCTTTTTCTTATTCACTCGCCAAAAGGCACTGTCCCAACGGGCCGTCGAAACTGGCAAATGGAAACTAATTTGACTAATATGAATAATTTGTGCGTGCAAGAATGTTACAGTATATACTACTCCTCCTTGTGTGCTCATGGCCATTATTCAGGGAAAACTTTTATTGGAGGGAAATTTTGCAACGCTTAAGAAAAATAGTTTCAAAAGTTACCGCAAATGCAAACGAAAAATAATCACCACATCGATGTTGAGTTGTTTCAATGAACTTTGCAAAAAAAAAAAAACTGATAAATGAGGCTAAGCATTCCAAACCTCTTAGCGTATAGCGGGCGTTGGACCTACCATTCGGTTTTAGCCCCCATTGCCGCATTCCTCTGTTTTCTAAATGAACAGAAGACGATTTATCATGCATACGATGAAATACTTAGCGCTCGCTCACTTAAATGGCGCCCAAGCCTTAGGCATAGTAAGCATGGGTTGTTTGTCTCGTCTCTCCAACGAACCGCGTTTTATTCTTTAAGAAGCTGTGAAACTTGACTGATTACATGTTCCTTTGACAGGTGACAATCCTCCTAGTTTCACATTTCGTAGGAGTGGAATTGCTGCTGTTGAAAGTAAAAAGGAAGTAAAAAGCTATCAAGGATGGGACATTCGTCTTAAAGAGGACTCAAATGTTGATGACGATGACGATGACAGTCTGTCCTATGGAACGCGTCATCCTCGAAATGACTTGCAAGTGGAGAGAAGTCCCTCTGGAAACGACCATTCAAATTCCTACAATTCAGAATTGGACACCATTTCTATTCGAAGCCGTCAGGAAGATGCAACAAAACACCCAAATAATATTAAACAAAATCAATTTCAAGAGCAGAAGAAATTAGTAGTCAACAATGGAACATCAACCTTTGATCAACCGGTCAGGGATGCCGATATGCAGGCAAAGAAAGAGTTCACAGAAAGAGTTGCTGTCCCTCAAGTTTCATCTGCATTTCTTGAAAACGCTAATCGTTCTGTAAAGCAAGGGACACCGTCTGTCGCTTTCAATCTAAATTTGCAATCGAGAGAAAAAAGATTAACGGCTTTGGATGCAGGAAATAGTACGACATCTCATGTCAACACTTTTCTAACAGACAGAAAAAACGATTCAGCTACGCAGGGTAACCTGTCACAACTTTCAGTGAAAACGACAGATGCCAAGCAAGTTCATCTATCAAATACAATAAGCTCCTTGAAAGGCAAAGCTGGCACTACTCTTGTAGAACCACTCTTGCCTATAACGACACCACCTTTAACTCAAGAAATTGTTGACAGTATAGCAGAAAACCTGGAGATACACTTTGAGGTCTTAGAGGACTTTAGGCAGGCAGTCATTACTTTAAGAAATAAGGGACCTACAGCAATCGAGAGAAACCAGTGGTCCATATATGTGTGTATAACAACAGGAATGGAACTCGGGAATCTTGTGCACAAGCCACAAGGTTACATATTACCTCAAGAAAAATCAATAAAACTCACTCATTTAAATGGGTGTTCTTACAAGGTAGAACCTACAAGAGATTTCAAAACCATCCTTCCTGGAAAATCATTGGAATTTAAGGTCCACATCGGACACACATTCGCCAAAAGCGACCTCACCCCGAGATGGTACATAGCTGCAGAGGGCCTTGAACCAAGGACCATTTCTTGCACTGCCGATGAGCAGCTTGATTTTGTGCTTATTCCAGAGAGAAGGAAGCCCTGGGATGGCTTTAGAAATAATGACGTGCCTGACTTAGGTAAAGCTCCACTACTAGTGATCCCGACTCCTTCGCAAATTATCGGACTAAACGAGTCCAAGAGATTGTCCATCGATGGTAACTGGATTGTATTTGGAGAACCAGGATTGGAAGAGGAAACAAGCTTCTTGGCAGGTAAGTACGATTTCCTTCTTTTATCTTTTGTGGATTTTCTGGATAGATCATGGCTGTTTTGCATTTACATTCACATTGTTGTTCTCTTAAGGCCGGACGAGGGAGCGGAGTCCATAAGTAAACTTTCAGCCTGTATGGAGACCAAAATTCTGTCAGTCCCTTTGCAAAGTCCACATGACATTGAATAGGCATTCCAGGTAGCACTTAAGAAAGGTATTTTCTGTCACCTTCAAGGGTCGGTTGTTCAAAACTCTCCTTGGCTAATCAGGGATGAAGGGCAATTTTGAATTCAGGTTTTTCGACTTTTCAAAAGAAACTTAAGCATAGTCGTTGATCCTAAGCCACGGACGCCAACAGGAAGTTGAATGCTCCCTTTGCCTGCTTGTTTTTGCCCTTACTTACTAAGTGACCGAAAGCTATAAGAAACTTGTTTTATTGTCTGGTGGCTTCCTAAACCAAGGACGTCAATTGGAAGTTAAATGTTCACTTTTTTCGTTTGTTTGTGTTCCTAACCAAAGGCTGGAACTAGTTTTGGTGACTAACGGCTCGCCTATGGGAATTTGAATGCGTCCAAATTGAATTCAGATATTCAGCTTTCCGTTGCCGGCCGTGGCTCACAAACCTCTTCACTAACGTTCCTCGTGACTTGCATTAATCTAAAAAAGAAAATGAAAATAGAATTTGCCACTGAAAACTTGTTTTGAATAGGACAAACAAACACTTCGACTTTAAAAAGTTGACGTTTCGAGCGCTAGACCGAACGAATCACTTGTCTGACGAAGGGCTAACACTCCAAACGTCAGCTCTTGGGTTTCTTTACAGTGGTCAATTTACCTTATCAACTCAGTTGATAAATCCAATTTTTTTTTTGTTCAACTTCCCCACAGGCGACGCACCGCAGTTTCGTTAGAAACTAATCTTTTATTCAAAGGTTTTATAGTTTGAATAGTCCGGATGCAGTTACAACGCTTGTGGTAATTTAATGATACCAAGTCATCTGTGAGGTAAAACAAAGGGGTGCATTTTTTTATGTTCCTGGTGTATGGAAGGGTGCTATTTCGGTAAAAATGAGTATATCAAAAGGTACCTGTTTGAGCCTCGTCTAGAAGCCCCCTTCTCGGATGAAATTTTATTGAGTAGCCCTCCTACCCCCGTGAGACAGATATTATTTAGTTTACTCGGCCTGGAAATTGGATTATTATAAGGATAAGCTTAAGGTGATTCCATCGAAATAGAAGGAATATTTAAAATTTTCCAAAACTTGGCCCAGTTGGTAATTATGTTTAGAACATTTCAAAGTTGCAAATAGGGGTCACCGTGTTTGTTTTTTCACAAAATGGAGAGCCATTAATAGCAACTATACAACCCGCAAGGTTTTCCTGAGAAATCCTAGTAATCAGAAATGAGCACTATAATTGCTTTAAAAAGTCATTGCTTGTATTGAAATATTGGAGCAGTTCAACAAAACAGACATTTATCTTGTATTTTATACTGTTTTAGTTGAACAGGAATCAAGATTATGAAATAAACTAAAAAATTTGCGCCGAGCGTACATACCCTGCTGCACCTAAGGACGTGTTCTTTTCTGCATTTAAATAAAAATATCTCAAAGCAGAATTTTTAACTTTTCTCAAAATCGCAATATATTGTACTAGACCGTGTGCCATTTGAATTTATGTATTAAAAAATGGGGGTCACCGAGCTCGTTTAGGAGCAAACGACCATTTTATTTCTCTGAACAGCTCAGCTTTCATAGAAAACCTATCAAGTTCCGAAGGTGCGCGCGCTCGTGCACGCGCTAATCACGCAAGAAATGATGATTCAATTGCAATTGAATGGAATCACCTTAAGTAATACCCGCCTGAGGTGCTTTAATTTTCTTACTAAGAAACTTCGATAGTTGAATCAAAGTTATGTCAATCTACAACTCTTATCCTTAGGTAAACTTAACATAGAGAAGTCTATGTCCCAGCTCACGGGCCGCAGAGTTATCAAGCTCAAACTGGGTGAGGTGCCACTGAACCAAGCTAAAGAACAACAGTCTGTTGAGTGGTCCGCTGAATCGTACCACCTTGAAGTGAATATCTCCCATCCGGTTATCAGCATCACAGGAGCTGGAAATGCTGGGGTGTTCTACGGTGTTCAGACTCTTCTCGCACTCATAAACGATAAAGGCGAGGTTCCTCAGGTGTCAATCAAAGACTCTCCTCGTTTCTCGTATCGCGGGCTGATGATTGACGTTGCTCGTAATTTTCAACCCAAGCGGGAAATACTGAAACTCTTGGACGTTATGGCGAAGTACAAAATGAACAAGCTTCATTTTCATCTCACTGATAATGAAGGATGGAGACTACAGATACCAGGAATCGAGGAGTTGACTTCAGTAAGTAAGAGTTTATGTTATATATACAATGGTACCTTCCGTAAGTGAGGGGGGTGGTCGCTTACGACAGATGTGACCACAGAGGGTCCAAATTGTGAGTCAAATGCCTTGGATTGTTTCAGAGGCTTAATCCATTTACTAATGTATACCTTATCCTAGGAAATTTACGCTTGTGTTAATTAAGGTATTTGAAATTAACGCGACTTAAATTAACGCGAATTGACGGAAAAATTACTCCCCGATAAAGGAAATTAACGCGAAAGAGGGGGTAAAACTTCAAAATGAGGGAAATTAACGCGATTAGCATAAAGAAACACCTTGTGGTCACAACTGGAACAAGAAATTCTGAAGAATTTACAGGCGGCCGATAGTCTATCCGCCCCCCTCCCCTTTTCCTAAGGAAAACAAAAACTTTGGTAGTTCTTGGTTTCCGGTGACCTGCACTTCCGGTATGTAAGGAATTAAGTAATCACTAGCCTGTGTAAACGCTGGCCTGTGTAAACGCTGACCCTTACCAAACCAAATTTCCTCAAAAACAGCGACATAAACATTTAAACGCTTACCTTTATTTAACTTCCACACGCAGCAATACTCAAAACAACGGAATTAGACTCCTCTCTAACATTTTTTTCGTAACCACCACTACTTGAGAGACAGAAGTGAAACAGACTTTTAACATTGGCCTTCGGTGACCTGCTTGGCACAATTAGCCCTTCGTGTACTGTCACGATCTGTCACCGTATTCCCTTTAAAAACATAATTTAACACGTCTGCAGCAATTGTAATGTAGTTTGTCAATAAATTCCCTGAAATTTTCTGCGATCATAGATAGAAAATTTATAAAAGCAATACCATTCTCATTCAGTAAGCCTTACGTGCAGTTGTCTCTGTTGGCCGTGCGACACCAAGAGGACTAAGTCCAAGTGACAGACGACTACGACGAAGGACGAAAGGAATGCAAAAGGAATGCAACTTCCATTTTATGAGTCGGCGACGTGCGCTAGCGCATGACGGCCGCCTAACAAATTTATTACTGACTGAATATAAAGATTACTAACAAAACAGGTCTACAGGTATGTGAGGCAATTTCTTTACAGACAATGTGGGTTAAATTCTGCCCAAACGTAGGAAAGCTATTGTTTTGTGGGTGTCAAGAATTTCTGGACTGTATCCAGAATATGGGATTAAAATGATGGAAATTAAGGTCGCGGAAATTAACGCTCCACGTAATTAACAACCCGAAAATTAACGCTCACAGAAATTAACGCGACTTAAAATTAACGCGAATTTTTGCCATTCGCGTTAATTTCATGGAGCGTTAATTTCCTATAATAAGGTATGTAAGCCTACAATTCTGAACAGTATACCTTTTTCAGTAGTCACAAAAATACAAGTCATTTGAGCATTCTTGCGTGAAAACGAGGCTTAAACCTTGTTGCCTGTAAGACCCCTTTCACACGCATTTCACACTGTTTTATGTGGGCAACTAAACTTATGCACATTTCTCTTTCAGTGGTAGCTAACATTCTTTTTTCTTGTAATTTAGGTTGGGTCTAGAAGATGCCATGATTTGAAAGAAAAATCCTGCATCTTCTCTCATCTCGGTTCAGGCCCCGATACCAGCACCTCAGGCACTGGGTTCTACACTACTGAGGACTACCGGGAAATACTACGTCACGCAAAGAAACGTCACGTTCAAGTGATTCCAGAGTTCGATCTTCCAGGACACGGTCATGCAGCTATCAAAAGCATGATAGCGAGGCATGACCAACTGATACAAGAAGGAAAAGAGAACGAAGCTAAGGAGTTTCTAATTAATGACTTTAAAGATGAATCGCGGTACTTATCAGTGCAGCTTTTCACAGACGAGACTGCTAATCCCTGTTTGAACTCGACATACAGGTTTATGGAACAGGTTTTGAAAGAACTGACAAACTTGCATCGTGATATTCAACCGCTCACCGTTTATCACTTCGGGGGAGACGAGGTTCCTGGTGGAGCATGGAGAAAATCACCAGAATGTGAAAAGCTTGCCGGGACATTAAACTTCCCATACAAAGACATTCATGCGCACAGCAAATTGAAAGAATACTTTTTAAAGCGATTATCTAATATCACGGCAAAATTCAACCTCGCTATAGGTGGCTGGGGAGACTTTTTGTTCGACAAGGAAACGCGCACACTTCTTCCAAGGGAGTTTTTCTCAAATAAGGAAGTGTACTCCTATGCATGGAGTGTGACTGGTGCCGCAAAGAACCTTCGAGAAGTTTCTTTAATGGCAAATCATGGATACAAGGTTGAAGTTTTGTTAACTGCAAACTTACTCTGTCTGATGCTTTTTATTTTCGTTTGGTTAATTTGAGAATTCGCTAAAATATGGCAAAATGTTCCAGTAAAATATTCACAAGTAAAAGTTTTGCACCACACTGAAAACATGACAAAAGTAAGAAGCGTTTAAAAAAGTAAAAAAGTAAAAGACAGTCGGATTTTGCATATTACCACCCTACATTTTTGTTCACCGACAATGACAATTAGTTATGACTATAACTGGTGTCGTCGCTTAAAAATCCTGCAACTGATTTGTCTTAATTGCAGGTTGTCCTATCAAACCCGGACTACATCTACCTTGACCATCCATACGAGCCTCACTCTGAGGAGCGCGGAAAGTATTGGGCCACACAGTACACTGACACTCGGAAAATCTTCGGTTTCATGCCCGAAGACCTCTACAAAGACATCGCCCCCCAAGAGCTTAACTGCACTGGTTTGAAGAAATGTGGCGGAGGTCGACAAAACGTTTTGGGTGAGAACATTTCTCTTGCAGTAGAAGCATCTTTAAGAAAGGTGAAATATTTTCTAAGTTCTCTAGCGCTAGGTGACGGTAACGCTCTCTAACGCTAGGGAGGGTAAGGAAAAAAACTCAGGAGAGAAGTTGGTGGAAATGCTATGGCAAGGGAAAAAACCTGGGAAAGGATGCGGGATTTCCCAATCGGTGACAAGCTGGATGAGAACATTACACAAAATGACGGGAGTTGGATTGTAGGAGATTGGAAGAAGAAGGGAAACCGGAGAAGTATTCTCGAAGTAGCGTTAAATTGGCCAGAGTACATAAAAAATCATTCCAAAAATGTTCTACCCACCGTACCTATTTCTTGTTAAAATTTCTAACTCTCCTCGGCGTTTGACTGGAAACTCTTCGAAGCCAAACAAGGACTACTTAAAGGCAAAAACCCTAGAAAAAACGGAAAGGAGTAAAGAAAGCAGTGCTTTCCTCGTTCAAACCGTCATGACTTTGAGCTGCACGTATACCCCAAAAGAAATTTTGCCATTCTTACCTCGAAATGAAAGGATTTGCAAGTTTCATGTTGCCAACGATCTTTTTGATAGTAGGGTTACAATTTGACAAAATATCGCCCAAAAATGTCATTTTTAGCATTAAACTACTGTTTTTTTTTTTTTTTTTTTTTTGTAAAGATGCCGGAGTAATAGTCAATTGGACTGTTTTTTTTTTGTTTTGTTTTTTTTTTCGAGTTCTTCATAAAAAGTCTAAGTAAGGTAGCATTTAATTAACCTCTTGGAAAAATTTGGCTATGGAGGTTTATCCTCATTATCACTGTAATTCATTGACCACCTTTTTCAAGTCAAAAGATTTGATTACCCAAGGTCATCTCGTTTACCCTTAGTTTTTATGTCATGCATTTGTCCTCAGGTGTTGAGGCAGCGATCTGGGGCGAGACAATACGAACCGCTGATCACATGTACACCATGCTTTTCCCTCGCCTTCTTGCATTGGCAGAACGCGCGTGGCACAAAGCATCATGGGAGGAAGTAAACGATGAGAAGCTGCGAGATCGCGAGAGGTCTGGTGACTGGGTGAGGTTTGCTAACACCCTTGGCTACAGGGAACTGGGGCGACTGGACAAGATGGACCTGCCTTATCGGGTACCTCCACCAGCAGCAAGGTAAAAACAATTCAGCGCAGCAAAAAGACTTTTGAATTGGCTGGACATGTGACCATCACAACAAGCTAGGTCAATGTAAAAAAAATTCTCAAAATTATTTGCAGTTGTTTGATTGCCTATATTACACAAAAACTGTTTCTTTGTCAGCTTTCTCCAATTCTTCCAATAATTTTTGAACTATTTGTTCAGCGTTTTGTATTTCAATGCACCACACTTATTGTAAAGTGGAACAACAAGTTTCTGGGCAATACATTTGATTGTACAAGTAAAGACGTAACGTATTGGTACTCACTCCCACAGAAACCAGCTAGTATGAGATGGTGAATGACGGTTAATGACAAAATCGAAAATCCTGACTTTAAGTGTTAATTGTAATTTATTCTTTAGAATTATAGACAAGAAACTGCAAACCAGGGTTGCGCTCCCTGGCCTTCAAGTTCAGTACTCATCAGATGGCGGCGTAACGTGGAATGACGTCAGAAGTGAAATGGAGGTTGATAGGAGGATCAAATTGAAGACCAGGTTGAATTATTTACAAAACAGGCTTAGTAACCTGCGTAGCTGGCGAAATTGTATTGGAAAGCGTCTCCTCCCCATTCTCTGAGCGGCTTCGCAGCTTCTCTGCCAAAACTTTGCGCGCGCTAACGATCTCGCCGGCTAGGCAGGCTAAAGCCCCGGCCAAACGAGGATGAGAGTTGATAAGAGTTGAAACTCTCACTCTCGTTTGGCATGGAACTCTTATCCACTCTCATCGACTCTCATGCACTCTCATCGACTTTGAACGTGTTCAAATTTTTCATGAGAGTCAATGAGAGTTTTCTCTCGTTTGGCACCCATTTTCGAGTTGCATGAGAGTTTTTCGGTCAGCGGGTGGCCGTAAACGTCCAGCGGGCTCAAAAATACGACCTGTCGCCAGCATCACGCGATCGCATCACGCAACGAGTCACAATATGGCGGAGTCGGTCCAAAAGGAGCAAAAGAAAACCCCACATCGACTTATACGAGGAACGAACTTGCCTATGGGATGTGTTTTCCAACGACTATCATAACAGGGAGGTCACCGGGAAAGCGAAAAGTGAAATGGAGGTAAGCAACTTTTTTGTTAATGTTTAAGTTACGATCAAATTATCTCCTATTTTTTTCTTTAATTAGTGTAAAAGCCTTAAACCGTTTTTGTTAAATTTTAATAGCGTCCGAGATTAGGGGTTGGCTTCCAGCAAGGAAGGGAAACCAATACAAATTACGCGTCACTCTTGCCACACTCTCGTGCGACTCTTGTGCTCGTTTGGCACGAGTTGATGAGAGTCGATGAGAGTTGACGACAACTCTCATAAGAGTCAACTCTTATCGACTCTCATCCTCGTTTGGCCGGGGCCTAAGACGAAGCGGACGTGACTATCGCTCATAGGAAGTTAGGACATGCAGTCAGATTGTTTTAGCACAGAACAAAATGATTCCAATCAGAATATGACGATATTTAGGTGGTAGTTACAACACACTAAGACATGTCACTTGCCAACGATAGCGCGGACATAACTCTCTGTCTATCACTGAAAAAAACAACAATGTTTGAGCCAATCAGATTCCCGTACGTTTCGACAGATCGTAGTAAATGTCATGAATATACATTCCCCGTGGTTTATTGCAAATGAATGCGAATCTGATTGGCTGAATCTTCACTGACTATTCGAATAGTAGTCGCCGACCGTGCAAGCCACGTCCTCGGGACTAAGATTTGTTTTTAAATTTATTTTTGAAGCCAAGCTATCTAAGTGACTGTTTGCGCTGGGTAACGTGTCGAATCTGGGAAGAAGCAATTTAGCAATCCTTAGGCTAGAAGTAGTACTTTTTAATGAGAAAAAAACTTGGACACTTTGTGGGCGCAGCCCTAGGTTATGCTTGACTTTCACCATAAGGCGTGCAAAGTCTTACAGCCGACTGTCATTTTGACCTACATATCGTTGCTTGCCAGTTCCAAAAATCTGCTTTCTACTACTTTTCCGCGTTTTTTGTAAGCTATAGTCAAGAAAGCAGCACCTCACTGACTGCGTTCTTACACAGAATAGTCAAGCTGTATATTTGTTAGAGTTGAATCATGATAAATTGGACTCAATACTTTGTGAAGTAGGTAAGTGAGTTTTAGTGAAGTGACTCATACGGCAGATGTTTACCCCTAGCATGCGTAACATGAAAAAAAAATTGCCGCTGTGTAGCAAAATGAGAGAGGAAGAACTATCCTTCGAGGCTAGCCACCTCTCTGCGTCTTTTGGCAAGACACCTCACTCTCTTTACTCAGTTGTATAGATTGGCGCCGGAGGAAGCTGACAAAATGATAAAAACACTGAACTCTCAGGCTCTGTACTCCCATCCAATTCAGGGAATCTGCCTGCCTCGTCCCCAGGCGCCCCTTCTTATTATATGATGGTGCGCGTGGCGTTGTGGGATAGGTGCACTGTTTGCTTGCGCTACACCGGCGCCTGGGGACGAGGCAGGGGAACTGCAATGCTCCTAATCGCTTCACAGCGTAGTCCCTAGACAAGCGTGGCTCCTTCAAGCGTAGGTTCTATCTTAAAGCAGTTACGCGTTAAAATAATATGAGCTCGCTTACACATTCATACCGTAAAGACCACTCGCTCGCCACTTTTTAACTAATTTGTTTTAGATTTGAAGCGTGGATTCCCGAAAAATTCCCCTCTTCCATTTGCAGTGGAGGAGGGGAATTTTCATAGCAGTAGAAAATGTTAGGGTTTCCTCAAAACGTTTTCGGAGTTTATCTTTAGCGGTCTTGGTTTGAACTTTATCATTTTTTTTTACCTTTCAGATCTGCTGATGGTAAACGTGTGAGCAGAGAGGTGGAGATAGAACCGCCGACACCAACGCCAAACAAAATGACAACTGAGAGCCGGAACCAGAAAAGCAAAGAACAAGAAACTCCAGCATTGATTAAGCCCAAAGAATCTGGTTCAAAATCTGAGGTCAAGGGTGAGAGGTCAGAGCGAAATCATTCTGTCTTGGCACAGAGAGAGGACAATAGTGAAACTAGACCAGAACAAACAAAAAACAATAATGAAAAACAGATTGGTTTTGATCCCTCTACAGATAATAGCGAAGAACCTGAGGTGTTGAATAAACCTAAGCCGACTAATATGAAAATTGAGAACAGCAGTGAAATGACCAGTCAAAGTAAGTCTGCAGCAACAGAAAAGGTAAAGAAAGATGGCGAAACTAAACCCGAAGAAACAGACAACAAACATGAAGAACAGAAGGATTTAGATCGCTCTTCAGATGTCAAAGAAGGACTTCAGGTGTTTAATCAACCCAAACCAACCAATTTAAAGTTTAACACCGACAAGGAATTGTCCATTCGAAAGGATTTTGCCACGGCAGAAAAGGTAAAGGAAGACAGCGAAACTAAGCATGACGAAACAGAAAGCAAGCGTAAGAACAATACTGAACTGGAACCATCTTCAGAGGGCAAACAAGAAGTTTACGTTGGTGTAATTATTAATTCAAAAGTTACTGAAATCAAAGCTGAAATGTCAAAAGAAAAGAATTCTGTCTTGACGGAAAAAGTTGGAAACGACAATAACAGTAAACAAGACGAACTAAGGACACAAACATGATAACGACATGGGACCTGATCGCCCCAGCAAAAAAAAAACTGAAAAAGTGTTCATGAAAGAAGAAAACTGTACAACTGGGAAAAAAACGAAAACAACTGACAACTTGATTTTAACGGAAAAGGCTGGTTTAAGGTTCTAGCAATACGTCAATTCTTATTTCTTAGGTATGAGAAAGATAATATAAATTAAATCAATTTAGTTTTACTAATCTGCTTTGATAGTTTGTTACTAAACTGTGGGCAGCTAGGGCATCTAATCGAAAGCTCTTTAAACTAATCAAACCTGATTTTCAATATCTAACCAACGTGCATAATTGGGTGAAAAGTTCTGATTAACAAAACAAAAATGAAGGGAACGTTTTGTTACTGTCTTCGAGTCTCAGTAAAGAAAGAAGAGTATAAATGACTCCGAAGAGCACCTTGCCAAACTTAATGGATTTTTAAAACTTCTGAGTTGATCCCTGATCCAGCTTACGAGCCCATAGGTCTAAAAACAAAAATTCTAACTGTCTCTAACCGCGTATTTTTAGAGAAAAAATCCACAGTTTTGCAGTCTCTAACTGTAGCTAAGAAAATAAGGCTGTTATTCTGTCATCAAGGTTGATTTGTAATTCTCATTCCTGTTCATCAACTGAAATCTTAGTTTGACCAGATGCTGTTCGTAGTCATTTGCATTCTTAATTATTTCTATCTTTCGGCGGAAAGTAACTATCCTCAGTTATGACCCGCTTTAAAGGCGGGAGAAACGAAAACAATTACACAGTGCTGCGTAAAATTTTGCAATCGAAAAAGGGCAAAAAGGCGCGAGCCAATGAAAATGGGGCGGGAACTGGAATTAAAGGATACGGGAAGCGGGAAATTTGGACCCTACCCCCCCCCCCCACCCCACCCTTCCTCCTTACTTCACCCACACGCAACGTGGTGCCCAGGGCTATTCGTTGTTGAAGTGGTTGGGGGAAGAGCAAGGGCGTTTTTCCTTCAGGCCGTAGAAATGACGAGTAGTTGTAAACTTTTCCTAGCCTCAAGGTATGCCTCAGTTTGTTTTTAATACATTGTTCAGAGGCTTGATGTTAAGCACGTGTATCCTGTATAGTCTGTATACAGTGCAAGAGGTTAATTTGCAAAGGCGTTCGTTTTTGAGCTTCTGGATTGCGCAGTGTCCCACGATTCACATATATAAAGAGAAACAAATTAAAGAAGGAGGTGTGATGGAGCACAGAAGAACGCCTAACCTCTCCAAGCACTAGAAGGCCGTTCATCTTGTACTGCATCAAGCACACTGATTAAGACGCATTTAAGCCCTTTCAGAAAGCATGAATTTCTAAGTTTATAAACTGGAAGGACCACAGCGACAAGGCGTTGAGAGTTGCCGGATCTTAAGTAGACCTGGATCAGTAAAACATTTGAAGTAAAAAAATATACGGAACGACTGATCCTTACGCTAGTTAAAGAAACGAAGACACAATCATCAACAGCTTGCTAACCCTACCCCTGTTTCGGAACATTTCAACTTACCCGGGCACTCCGTCAACGACATCCGTCTCATTCCCTTGGAACTAATACATACTAACCGCGACTCCGTAAGAAAAGCACGTAAGGCACACTTAATTGACAAGGCTAAGACACTTGAGCCGCAAGGATTAAACAGACGTGATGAGTTATTAATGACTTGTTCAGCTACCAACCTATTATATTCATTTATTTTAAATTTTTAAACTTTTATGTTAACGGTCCTGTAACGTATTTACTCATTTTCCTTTTGTAGCCCCTGAAGAAGGTTTGTTTTGCAAACCGAAATATCGGGCAATTTTTGGTTTCATACATTTTTTTGCTTTACGTATGTCGTCTTCTGTGTCTTCGTTTCTTTAACTGCCGTAAGGATCAGTTGTTCCGTATATTTTTTTTACTTCAAATGAATTTCTAAGCCTTCCAGACCAGGGAATAACCCCTACAGCCTTGATGATTAGCACCAATATATAGAGCAACCACTAACCACATAACTACATTTGTCGAATATCACTGGGTTAATTCAGTATACTAGACAAAAGGACACAAAGACGCTTGTGTCGTTTATACACGATCAAATTTTGCTTAAGCATTTCGCGATCGGGTCGTCTCTAAAATTACAAAAAATAACACATCTTCTTAGCACAATTACCTCATTATATTAACATATCTATAACAAACTAAATCAAAGAGGAAGGTTGATCAAAACGTTTCTTCTTGACTCAGTGGAAAGTCGTGCCCGAAGCAGCAAAGTCAATACCACGTCTCCAACACAATAGCAACAGCAAAAAGGATAAGAAGCTGTGACGTCATCAGCTGATGTGAGAGGTTTATCACAGCTGGATTAACGGCTTGGACTTCCATTTCGACGAGCCTGCTATAACGAGAGCCGTCAGCTGACCTGCAAATTTGATAAAGAAAGAGGCTCACAACTGGTGCACAGCGGTCCGGCTGCGACGCGTGCGCAGTTCTTACCATATTTTTGCCAAACAAACAATCTTGTATACAGAGTTCTCAGGCTTCTTGGACAGCGGGTGAGACTCTGGGGTAATGGAAAAAATTTGATTATTATTATTATTATTATTATTATTATTATTATTATTATTATTATTATTATTATTAATTTTTTTTTCTTTTTTTTTGTTGGATGTTCACCGTAACAAAACTAAAGCCTGGTTCTCATACGCCGTCTCATATGCAACAAAGCTGCTGTTACTGCCTGGGATACTGTTCCGACATATGGGAACATTACGCTGCCGGCAACAAGATCTATCGCAGGTCTTTACCGCCGTCATGCCTGCGAAGTTGAATTCGAGTCAACTTCGCAGGCATGACGGCGGTAAAGACTGGGATGATCTCTCTTGCTGGCGACTTCTGTTCTCATATCGGAAAAGTACCCCAGGCAGTACCGGCGACTATGTCGCAGGTAGGTCGACGGCATATGAGAACCAAGCTTAAGAATCGTTAACCACAAGATTCCTGCGGTAACAATTTCATTATCCCCGAGTCTCTCTCGGCGACCACCCGCTGACCAAGAAGCCTCAGGACTCTGGGTACGAGATTTGCAAAAAAAAAATTAAATACATCTGAAAACTAGGCTTTTTCACGTCCAGTGTCCTTACAAAAGAAAGTTACTGTCAGGCACTAGTTTTGCCGGCTTGAAATTCTGTTAATACATCACTAGATTAATTAAATGGCATTGCTTCCTTCCTCTCAGGGATAAGCGTGTCAGAACACACGTGCACGCGCGAAAGTCACACCTCACGCGTGAGTGGAGAGCGAGAAAGAGGGTCCACAGGCCAGCTTATAGTGTTGAGTTACACGTTGCTCTAACAACGCGTAAAGAGTAAAAGCTTCGTACAAAATCCGCATAAAAGTGGTCGCAGCCGATAATCTCGTACTATTTGGCTAGAAACGCGCCAAATATTGCGCGATGCGAGTGGTGTTTATTTTCACCCCGTATAACCATACCATTTTCACTGCAAACTGAATGATGACTGTGAACAAAGTGAATGCGAAGATTATTTTGGAAATCTGGCGCTAGTTGTCATAATCACACTTCCTGAGTCAACCATTGGTCATTTGAAAAACATGCGTATTGACGGAATTAGGTCGGTTCAGGTGGGACACGTGTCCCACGTGCACCCTTTCAAGAAGAACGTTTTTTCTCACCTGGTTCGGAGTTTAATCTTTCCTTGCACTTGTGTATCGTCGTCAACGTCCTCCCAGGATTTCAGTTCATCATTGTAATACTGGACTGTAAGTCCAGGAAACACTGCCATGGCCTTCAGCTTACTACCATCAACACTAAGACAAAACAATGAAACTGGTCAATGACCTTACAATAATCATCTTCCGCGGGCTTATATGCATGCATAAAGGTGTAGAGCTTAGTAGAAACCAATGCGCAAACAAGTGGCAGACTAAGAGAAGGTTACATTGAGCTCTAACAGTGGCAAGCAACTTAGTTCTCCTCACAATACCACTAACTCATTAAACAAACCGGTCGTAAAAATAAAGGAAAAGATTACCAAGTATTTTAAAAACGTCGTGATGCTTAATAAATTCTCCCAAGCAAAACTGAAAGAAATATATATATCTTATTAGATGTTTCGGTGTGAAGTATTGTCGTTCAGTAACTTGAAAGAAAACTACAAATGTAACAGGATGAGCGCGCGCACGGTATTGTAAAATAATACAATATCGTGGGATATTTGTACTCGTTTCGCGCGCTTTCTGTACAATAACTAATACAGTTGGATAATAAATATAAAATAGTGACCACAACATGCAGGTTGATAGTGTCACTTAAAGGGTTAACTTAGTGGTGTATACATAGTGCTAAGGTATGAAAGACATTTAACGTGTCGTGATGGGAGGTTTTGAGAGTTTTGGACGGTTGAGCAAGCAGTTATAAACTAGGCCTGCGAGGCATAATAGGAACCGAATTTTGTGATTGTGGTTCTTGTTCCAGTTCCCATACCAGTTCACAATCGACCAGCTCCCGCTTGGCTTGATAGCCCAGTTTACGAGCGCAGTGCACCGGTATCGCATGGTCATGGGTTCTTATTCGGTTCAAGCCTCAATTTTTGTGAGACATTTTCACAGCTGCTAAGGTTACTAATGTACTTCTCGTTCATTCTGCATTCACATATATGATCATTTCACTGTCATCTTTCCACCACCTACGTCTCTCATATACCATCCCTAGATTAAATTTACGAAACGTTGACCTACAAGATTTAGGAGCGGAGAAGATTTTCATTAATGAGAATCTGACGGCATGGAGAGCTGAGCTGTTCAAAGAGGCGAGAAAAGTAAAGAAAAAATACAACAACGGCAAAACGTGGATTGTCGACGGGAAAATTTTTCTGAAAACAGACCTCACCGCTAAAGTTCTAAATATTGACTCTTATGAAGATTTGAAAGCACTTTAATCGGAAACGAAAGTCCAAAAAAAAAAAAAACAATCAAATAGTCCAGAACACTGAACATTTTCAGATTTTGCATACCAATTAGCAAATTATGTAATTTGTCGACCTCTCTAGTTAGCGCCTGGGTGTTTGAGGCTGTTTAGCCGGCTGGTTGGTTCATTCCCCAGGAGAGGTAAGTAATTTGTGTAAATCGTTCTTTGTTTTGTCCTATTGTTATCTTTTGTGGTGTTAGATAGATACATTTGTTTTATTTTTGATAATTTGAATGTCTGTTCTGAAGTTTTTGTCGCCTAATGTGAGAGGTTTAAGAAATAAAGAAAAGAGGAGGTCAATATTCTCATATTTAAAAAATCAAAAGGCTAACGTTTATCTTCTCCAAGAAACGTTCTCAAATTCTAAAGACGAGAAGATTTGGGCGGCGGAATGGGGTGGCCAAATTTTCTACTTGCATGGTTCAAACCATTCCAAGGGAGTGTGTGTTCTCATAAAACCAAACTCTCCACTTCACGTAGAAATAGTGGAACTCGATGTAAATGGTAGATTTATAATATTGTGCTTATAAACACCGGCGGAAATCAACTTAAGGTGGCTTACTACAGTTTTCAGAAGAGAAAGTTAACCTTTTTAAAACTTTAGTTTAAAGCAAACAGGAGTTTTCTTTTGGGTCATTTGTTGCTACAACTGTTAAAAGAAATGATATTAACCCTCATTATCCTGGAAAAGAAATATGAGAAGCTTAGGAAATATCATTTATAACAGACCGAGTGCTAGGAGGGGACTGGAAACTAGACTTTTTTAGGGCTTTTTTCTCAAAATCTAGCCGTACGACCCTACCTCAATTTTTCAGGATTTGGAAAGTGGCTATAAATAAGTAACTATGCAAACGAAAATGAAAATCTGTAAGGCGGAATTTTTGCTAATGAAGAAAATCTCGAATTTTCGCTTTTTTGAGAATTTCTAAAAATCTTTCTTACAGATTTTGCTAATATTTTGTCTACAGGTGAAACTTACTACTATGAATTGATTCTGAATTTTTGACTGTGGGTTATAGGGTCAGTTTTCGAGTAGAGTGGGATCAAAAAATCGATGTGCGAGTTTTTTGCGACCTCCTTCGTGAGCAAAACTGAGCATGCGTGCAACTTAAGCGCGCGCTGAAATCGCGCAATATGGCGCGTGCGATAAACATAAGAATTTTTACAACAACTCCTCGAGGTTTTTGTCGAGGTTTCACAGATATTTTATACCGGTAGCGCTCACTAACTTCTTCAAGACTTCGTCCATTCGTGATAAAGAATGCTAATAGTACGCCACGAGCGATTTCTACAAGCCAGATCTCAGAGATGTTTTCAGCTTTTTCTCGATGATGACGTAAAGTATTGCGCGCGCGAAAGAAAAAATGGCGTCAGAGAGAGTTTCTCAGCGCGCGCAATTGTGTCTCAGAAAAACTGTAGTAAGCCACCTTAAATGTTGTTAATGTATATGCCCCCACAGACGCCCGTGAGCAAATCGACTTCATAAATTCTTTTAGCAAGAAAATTATATCTTTGACTAATACATCGAGTCTAATAATCGCAGGTGATTGGAATACAACGTTAAACTTATTAGATAAGCAAGGTGGACTGACGTGGAAAGAAACTAATTATAGGAATTCGCTAGTTCATTTCATAAAAGAGGCCAATTTGGTTGATATATATCGTAAACTGCACCCCAAAAATAAATCGTATACATATAAATCAAAACCCTTGAAACTAAAATCACGCATAGACTTTTTCTTAATAAGTGGTAAATTTCAACCGGATATTACAAAAGTGGAAATGCGAGCTTCAATTGCACGTGACCATAAAGCAGCCTTTTTAAGCATGAATTTGAAAGAAGAATTTAAGCGCGGACCTGGATTATGGAAATTTAATAACACACTTCTTCAAGATGAGTCTTATCTACAATTAATAAAAGATTATTATCCTTGTACCCTGCAGAAATACGCTGAAGTTAACAATAAACAACTACTCTGGGAATTAATAAAGATGGAAATAAGATCAGAAACGATACGTTATTCGAAAGGGAAAAGTAAACAATCAAAAATGCGTGAAAGTATTATTCAAAGTAGAATAGAAGAATTGGACTCAAAAATTTGTAATGACGCCTGCCTGGAACAAAACATCTTATTGGAATATGAAAAATTAAAGAAAGAATTACAGGAAATTTATGAAGAAAAAGGCAGAGGAGCAATTTTCAGATCCAAAGCTAGATGGATTGAAAATGGAGAAAAACCAACGAAATTTTTCTTTAATCTCGAGAGAAGGAATTATGAAAAAAAGATTGTCTCACAGTTACAACTCGGGGAAGGAAAATTCTTGTCAGATTTCAAAGAAGTATACAAAGAAATAGAAAATCATTATGACCACTTCTACAAAACAAAAATTGAAGAAAATGATTTACAACAAAGATTCGAAAGTTTTGTAGAAAATTTGGATTTTACCCAACTTCAAGAACATGAAAACAAAGAACTAGAAGATGAAATCAGCATTGATGAGGTGCGAAATGCTCTAAAAGGCTTCCAAAATAACAAATCTCCTGGTGATGATGGCTTCACAAAAGAGTTCAGATATTTTATACCGGTAGCGCTCACTAACTTCTTCAAGACGTCGTCCATTCGTGATAAAGAATGCTAATAGTACGCCACGAGCGATTTCTACAAGCCAGATCTCAGAGATGTTTTCAGCTTTTTCTCGATGATGACGTAAAGTATTGCGCGCGCGAAAGAAAAAATGGCGTCAGAGAAAGTTTTGTAGAAAATTTGGATTTTACCCAACTTCAAGAACATGAAAACAAAGAACTAGAAGATGAAATCAGCATTGATGAGGTGCGAAATGCTCTAAAAGGCTTCCAAAATAACAAATCTCCTGGTGATGATGGCTTCACAAAAGAGTTCTATGAAGCTTTCTTTGACCTTTTAGGTAATGCGCTTACGAGGAATTATCTCATTGATCCCAAAAGATGAAAATAATGCGACTACTTTATCTAATTGGCGCCCAATTACTCTGCTTAATGTAGACTACAAGATTCTAGCCAAGGTAATTGCTAAAAGAATTGAATCAGTATTACCGAAATTGATTCATTCCGACCAAACAGGTTTTCTCAAGGGAAGATTTATCGGGCAAAATGTGAGATTGTTAAATGACCTTCTGGAATATACGGATGTCAAAAGAATACCAGGAATCCTGCTATTTATTGACTATGAAAAGGCATTTGATACAATAGAATGGCCCTTTATACAAAACGTGCTTAGAAACTTCAACTTTGGACAAGTTATTAGAAAATGGGTCTCCATACTCTATAGCGACGTAGAAAGCGCGTTTATAAACGGAGGCTACATGACCAATTATTTTAAAGTTTCAAGAGGCGTTCGGCAAGGTTGTCCACTGAGTCCTTTATTATTCGTTTTAGGCGTAGAAATCCTAGCCCAAAAGATCAGACAGTCAACAGGTTGCCGAGGAATTAAATTACCGCAATCAGTAGAAGCTAAAATTAGTCAATTTGCGGACGACACAACTCTCATCTGTAAGGATGTAGACGCACTTAAAGAAAATATGAAGGTTAGAAGTGAATTTAATGCTATCTCTGGTCTTAAATTAAATAAGAAGAAAACAAAAGCAATGTGGATTGCCTCAGCTAAAAACAATAAAACCAAACCCTTCGGCTTTGAATCTTATCATGAACCAGTCAATTCACTAAGAGTAAATTTATCATACGATCGCGATAAGAACAATAATAATTTGAACTTTTTTGTCAAAATTTACAAGATGGACACTAAGCTGAATATGTGGCAAACGAGGGACGTAACTCTATTTGGTCGCACAATGTTACTTAAGACCCTAGGCATATCAAAATTAGTTTATGCGGCCTCTATGCTTTGTGTTCCTGAAATGGTTATTAAGACAGTGCAAGCAAAAATATTGAAATTCTCGTGGAAAAACAAAAAAGATGAAGTAAAACGATCAGTTTTGTATCAATGTCTCTCCCACGGTGGACTGAATTCTCCAAACTTTCACACAGTGATAAAATCATTGCGCTTGAGCTGGCTAGACAGGTTTTTAAACTGTACAAATGAATCCTGGCAGGCAATTCCAAATGACTTTTTTAACAGGTATGGAGGATTATCCTTCCTACTTAAATGCAATTACGATTCTAAAAAGCTAGATGAAAACTTACCTCTTTATTATAGGGAAATGTTGGATTATTTTAAGGAGTTGCGTGCTGGTCATCCTGACATTTATAAAAGCGAAATCATTCTTTGGAACAATAAAGAAATTACAATAGAGAACAAGTCTATATTTTGGGCACATCTGTCTGAACAAGGAATCTGTTTAGTACATGATTTACTTGATAAAAACGGCAAGTTTCTGTCTCTTGAAAATGTACAACGCAAATATAATGTACACCTGAACTTCTTTCAATATTTTCAACTTATTGCTGCGATCCGAAGTTACTTGAAGAAAAATGCTCAGGAAACTGCCGTAACCAATAGGAATATACTTAATGAAAGGAACGTATTCTATCTGTCCGAAAATAAAGCACTCTATTTAACCAAACTGAGGTGCAAAGACTATTACAATTTATTTCAGGAAAACAATATGAAAGAACCTACCGCTGTGAAAAGTTGGACCAGACTTTTTCCCAACTTTGCTCATAGTTGGAAACAGATATTTAACACAATCTACGAAACGACCGCGGACAACAAGTTAAGAGAATTTGGTTTTAAATTTCTTCATAGAATTTTAGTAACTAATAGAGAACTCAAGAGATTCAAAATCAGAAATGATGACATTTGCGCTCAATGTAAAAATTCTGACTCATTGGAACACACCTTTTAAGAATGTTCTATCAATGTTAAATTTCATCAGGAAATTTTATCGTGGTTCAATGCAATCAATAGAACGTTTATAAATTTGTCAACTGAGCAATTTCTATTTCAGAACTACCCCTCTCCTTCTATAAACGGCAACCTTAGACGCCAACTAGATCTACTCGTCTTGCTAATAAAAAAGTACATATATAGTTGTAAAAGTGGTGAGATAAATCCTGAAAGTTCTCAATTTATAAATAAACTAAAAATTCAATGGAAAATTGCGATTTCAAGTTAAAACCGATCTCTCCTTTTTGATACTTTGTCAACAGACCCTCTCATATGCTTCTCCCTTTGTTCCTTCTCTTTATTATTTTTTTTCATAAGAAATATTATTGTAAGCACAATTGTGTTAATACTAGAATGTAACATTGTAAGTGACACCAGGTAAAACCACTGTAAAAAATGGTAAGTCAACACACTACAACGTACGATTTGTAGGCAATATTATTATAAGAAAACTAATGTACGTAATGTTGTGCAAATAAGTCATTCTCCGTTGTATTGTAAGTTGTATAATTAATTTTGAAGCGTAAATTTTGCAGGTCGGCACTAATTTTTTTTCCTTTTTTGCTTTCCTTTTTTTTCCCTTTTTGTGTTTTGTTGTTGTGGTTGTCATTGTTGTAGTGTGATTGCAAATTTAAAAAAAAAAATATATATATATATATATATAACCACAAAAAACTGGAAATAAGACTTGCCGATATTTCGTCTTTATTAGTAAAAGACTTCGTCAGGGCAACCCTGAGTTTTCCTGACGAAGTCTTTTACTAATAAAGACGAAATATCGGCAAGTCTTATTTCCACTTTTTTGTGGTTTTATATGCTTATTTCTGGAGAAAAGATCTAGACAAATGATGTTTTTGATGGACTATATATATATATATATATATATATATATATATATATATGTATGTATATATATATATATATATATAACCAAAAAATGGAGTGAAATTCTCATCTACTACAAAGTGCTCAATAGCTGAACTAGAGCGGTGAATAACAGTAAGAATTCAAGAGTTAGTTTTTATGGACATTTACTCGCTACTCTGAGTTTCATGCCTCATGCGAGGCAATCATCAGGCGACTGCCAGAAAAAACGGTTACATTCAGAGATATTTGAAAATTCAGAACAATACAATACATTGTGTGTCACATGTCACGTCACGCGGGAACTTTAACACTAGTTAGATGCAGTAGTTCAGTTGGTAAGATTGTTAGACCATTATCGTAAGGTCATGGGTTTATCCCAACCTTAAGTGTTTCTAGGCTTTCATTGCAACTTTTCACTGCAAGTTTTGTTCATACATTAACTCTTATTGAATCACATCCACGGGTACAATACGAACTCACATTTGGTAATGACCACTGAGCTCCCAGTTGGCTTGATAGTTCAGTTGCTGAGAGCGTTGCAACAGTGTTGCAAGGTCATGAGTTTGTATTCTGATGTTGCCTTCATTACTGGGAGGATATCTCACTTACAAAATGTTCCACTCACAGTTCACATTTACGATCAATTCAGTTATATATTCACATCCATTACATCTGATTTTTCTGGCTCTTTCCCGAGATGATTCAATTATTCCTTTCCTTGATCATGAATCAAATCTTGTTCATACATTGCGATGTTAATTTTTGAGATTGTGAGATTGTCTAGTGTTCCGCACTCAGTAATCTTGTTCCTCAGCTGCATAGAGAGTATCTGTTCTAGTTCCAATTTTGTCTCCATTTCGATTAAACAAGCACGTGATGGCTCCGTTGTGCCAATGGATTACAAACTTGTTCCTTTCAACTTCTGCAGTAGCCTAAGAAAACAGCCGACGTTTCACGAGGTCACCACTTGAGCCCTCGCAAAACGACGTCTGAGTAACGAGCGCAGACATTCCATACTGATGACGTGTCTCTACCCAGATCTTGGTAGTGCTTCTGCTTGGTTGGAATCACGTCATCAGTATGGAATTTCTGCGCTCGTTACTCAGACGTCGTTTTACGAGGGCTCAAGTGGCGACCTCGAAACGTCAGCTGTTTTCTCAGGCTACTTCTGCAGCGGCGATGACGAGCTCATACGCTCCAGTCTGTCAATTCTTAGAACAAATTTTCAGGAAACATCGACCATGTACCATCATACCTCAGAGCCGATATCGATAATTAGAAAATTGTTTTCTCAAAATATTGTCCTCGGACGTTCACTTCAGGCAGTTTCATTGATCTTTGAAAAGAAACGCTGCAACACGTCGCAAGGTTTTGGCGCCTTTTCTTTCAGTCGTGATTGATTGAGTACCCCTTGTTGTACGTCTTTCGTATTTTTTCTCTTTTTCTTTCTAGATTTTATATGAAAAAATTGGCTGAGTTTTTTCACGAAACAATTATTTTACTCGGGCTTGCTGTATATCAGATGATTGTAACGAACTCGTCGCTACGTGCCTCACTGGTTAATAGCCCAATTTCAATATCTTAAAATTCAGTCTTAAGCAACAGGCATCATTTCGAGGCTTAAGGGAATAAACCCATATAAATCCTTATATTACTCCCCTAAGCCTCGTAGTGATGCCTATTGTTTAAGTCGAATTTTAATATATCGAAATTGGGCTATTATCATTCGATATCCAGCGCGTCCTTGCCTCACCTTACTCCTGGAGGTGGTACACGATATGCCACGGCCATCTTATCCAGTCGACCCAGTTCCCTGTAGCCCAACGTGTTGGCAAAGTTCGCCCAATCACTAGCCTTCTTGGCGTCTCTTTCCTCCTTGTCAGTGATGTCTTCCCAAGATGCTTTATGCCACGCGCGTTCGGCCAGTGCAATCATGCGAGGAAATATCATACCATACATTTGGTCAGCGGTTCGCACCGTTTCCGTCCATAGATGACCTTGCATTCCTGAAAGCAAAGAAGAAATAGTAATGATTTCACACCCCCTTAACAGCCACTCTACTTCTCTAATCGGATGAGTTATGGGTCAACTTTTTCTCATGTTCCCGCTCAAACGAAAATTGTCCCCGACTATTTCCTTTATTCCTGGAGTTGACTATTCTTATTAGCCTTAGTGTACAATATTTTCCTTTTTCATAACTTAAGTTCTTGTACTGAGCAAGGAGTTCACGGACCTTTCCGTGTTATTTATCTTAAAAGCCTTGCCTCTTGGTTGCCTAGCTCACCACGAGTTTCCCAATAGCTGAGAGGTTAAAGAGTCTGACTGGTGTACAGAAGGTCATGGGTTTGATTCCCGTTGGGACTCAGATTTTTCTTTGTCCCACGCTCGCAACATTCTGAATATTCCACCTTTCTTATTTCTTATCCAAGCTTAAAATTCACAATCTTTCTCTATTTATCAATATTTTTCTTGTTCACAGCTCAGCTTCTTGTACTGACCTTTCACATTAGCCTTACCTACAATATTTTCCTTCTTAACTAAATCAGGGCAAGCTCCTTGAGTCATGCAGAGCTCCTCTCTGGTCAGCGGCTCACCGGAACGTTTTATCTCGACATTCGCAAACAAATCACCCGGAATAAAACCAAACACTTTTCGAGTATCTGTAAACCGTGTGGCCCAGTAAAACCCACGCTCTTCTGGGTCAGGCTCGTACGGGTGGTCGAAATACAAGTGGGTGGCCTGGGACATAATCACCTATAAAGTGACAAATTTACAACAAATCAGTAGCAGCAATTTCCGCTTTGAGGATTTGTTTACATCGGTAGTAACTCATTCTAAAGCAATTCTAACTAACAGTTGCCCGCTGAAAAAATAATTACGCCTTTAAACTGAAGTGCCTGTAAAATAACTAATCTTTAATTCTTGTTGGAATACTGACAGTCTTCGAACGCTTAAAAACTAGTTTGTTCAGTGCTCTAGATTTTTGGCTTCGATAAGCAGTCCAGTTAGACCATAAAAGCTTCTTTTGGATGGACCACCTTGGCTTAGGCACGTGAACCCAATCACGTCCCCTTTTCAATTTCATAGTATTGCATCATATGTGACGTAATAATATATACAGTCAATATGTAGTATACATATACATGACGCCATACATCAAACAACATGATCATATTCAAGAGACGCGATGAATAGTTTTAACTCAGGAGTATCAGTAATTTGTCGTGTGTAATCACACGAGAGTATCCTTAAAAGGCTGTTGTTCAGTGGATGGTCTTTAACCCAGAAGTATCATTAGTCGGCCTAGTGTGATCATCCGGTAAAGAGCAGTTCTTCAAAAGACTGTTGTTTAGTAAAATGGTAGTCTAGTCAACTGTAGTTCAGCAAATGAAATGGTGAAGTGCCAGTAGTTTGTCGAATAAGGTTGTCCTGGTGAAAGTAACCCTTTAAAAGACTGTTCTTCAATAAGTCGTTTAAACCCGGGAGTATAAGAATAAGTAGTTGTCTAATATGTGAGAAAAGACTGTCGTTCAGTAAAATGGTTTGGACTCTAAAAAGTCAGTATGATACTCTAGTCTAGTTTGACAGCTGTAGTCTAGTATGATCGCTAAGGTGAGAATCACCCTCAAAACGACTTTTGTTCAGTGAATGATTATACCTAGAAGTATAAGCAGTTTGTCTAGTCTGTTCATTCAGGTAGGAATAGGAAAAGGTCTTACGCATGCCATGTCACCAGCTCAAACTTTGGTTTTTACGAAGTTCTTTGGACATATCTGGCAACTTGCGACTGTTTTTTTTTTCGGGGGGGGGATATTCTTTTCAATTATGCTTCCTTAGGAAAATCTTTGATGAGACACTTTACTGGTTTCCACTTCAAAAGCGAAGCTTGGGGTGAATTTAGCTAGTGTGACGTTAACATCATAAAGGCTATTGGCTGTGTCCTCAGAGGTCAAACATAAGCATTGAAAACAGACGTTCCGCAGTTATATTTGGTGAGAAATTCGAGGTTCATAGGAACGCTTTTAATCTGATATCATAACCCCATATTTGGTGGAATGGCAAGTAAATCGAGTGGTAAGGGCGTGACGCTGTTTAAAGTGAAACACTTAAAAAAATGAAAACTTGTACCTGATATCCAGCGTTTGCCAGTTCATAAGCTCTCTTTCCGCCGCCCCATTCCCAGATGTTGTTCCATGCATATCCATACACTTTTGTATTCCTTAATAACTTCCGGTTGTACGGGACATTATTGACATCCATGAGACCATCTTCCCAGCCGGCGAGTCCGAGGCTGTAATTTGACGTGATATTGGCAACGCGCTGTACAAAATAGTCCTTCAACTCGTCAGCGATTTTCCCGCCAGAGCTACCCAGTCCCAGTCTCTGCACAAGCTTGCCGCACGCGAAGGAATTGATCCAAGCACCATGCGCAACTTCATCTCCACCAAAATGAAAGATAGTCAGTGGTTGTGTGTCGTTGTGTATATTCACTACAGCCTCAACCAGGTGCTCAACAAAATTGTAGGTCGATTCTATGCAAGGATTAATGGCGTCATCGCTAAAATGTTGTATGGATAAATATCGAGACGTGTCGTTTGCTTCAGATAACAAATATTTCTCTCCTCCTGACTTATCTCCCTGGGCTGATAATTTGTTGTATCGAGCAAGCATGGCTTTAATGGCGGCATTTCCGTGTCCTGGCATGTCAAATTCAGGGATGACCTGGATATGACGCTCCTTTGCATAGCGAAGAATTTCTTTGTATTCATTAACGGAGTAGTGGCCTGTACCAGAGGTGGTCGAGTCAGGACCTGAACCGAGTTGAGACAGAATGCACTGTTTGTCATTCAGGTCAAAGCAGCGTTTCCCGCCGACCTGAAAATAACAACAAGCAAAATATCCAGTAAACAAACGAGAGGATCCACTGAGGACAAAAAATTCCGAGTTCCAGAGGGGTGTAACACCCATTACAATCTGTAAGTACACAGTATGTAAGACGCACCCCCCCCCCCCCATTGCACTTCTTTCATAGTATTTTTATTCTTGCTTTTAGTGCGGTTCGTTCATACGTTCTTTCGTTAATTTGTCTGTTTGCTTTTTGCTTCTGTTATATACAAACCTCAGTAAGTTCCGGTAATCCGGGAATCTCCAGTCTCCAGCCTTCGTCATCAGTCAGGTGAAAGTGAAACTTGTTTAACTTGTACATCGCCATGACGTCAATCAATTTAAGCACGTGTTCCTTAGCCATAAAGTTACGTCCAACATCAAGGTGCATCCCTCGGTAAGCATACCTAGGAGCATCCTTGATTGACACTTCAGGGACCTTGCCTTCTACGCTCCGTAACACCAGCAATGTCTGTACGCCATAGAATACACCAGCAGGGCCATTGCCTGTGACAAGAGTGTGCACGCATTAAGGGTCACTTAAGCGAGAGAAAATGAGACACGTCTTATATTAAGCGCAACATAATGGATTATGTCACCTACTCAGTTTTCTGAAACTACAGTTGACTCCCGGTAAGTCGGACCCTCGGTAACTCGAAGCTCGAGCTAACTCAAACCAGAATTAATTTCCTCTGGATTTGCTCCATACATTTACTGTAATTTTGTCCTCTAATAACTCGAACCCAGCTCGATAACTCGAACCTCCCTAAAAACCTTAAAATCCAGCTTTAGACCTCGATGAACCCACAACACAGAAATCCTCTTTCAGACACCAACTGACTCATTTATACGAGCGTGGCTTATAGTGTTTGTAGAAATAGCAGAGAGAATTAACAAATTCTAGAAGTCCTGTTCTCACGAACGTCGCCTCTTAACTAAGGCGATTCTTGGATAAGACGGGAACAGCAATTTTTGCGTTTGGTATTGTAGATTGTCCACTTCGGTAGGCTCTTTCATGCAGGAAGTATTGTTATTGCAGAATGAGCCGGGGGGGTACTTAACAGATGCTCCGGTAGGGAGGTACCGCCCGGGTGCTCCACCCTTACCCTTTTTAAGACACAAATCACCGATTTTGCTACCGGCCCTGTTTAAGACAGAACTTACTTTTTCAGAGCTTCTCTAAGACATTAAACCCAAAATCATACCCTGTTTAATAGACCGACAACTGAGAAATCTGTTTACAGCTTCAAGGAGTCACTGAGCTGTTTGCGGTGATTACGAATACCCTTTTCCCGTTTAAGACAAAAAGTTGATGAAATCGATACCCCGTTTAAGACAAAACCCTCCAAAACCCATACCCTATCGGGCCGCACGTTACTGCTAAGGCCAGATAAGGGAGTACCCTCCCCCCCCCCATCCCCTCGGGAGAATGTGCTGATTTTTTTTACGACCAGTTTAACTAGAGCAATAGGCTAAGACCTACCTGTGATAGTGATAGCGTTCCTGGAAGAGTCAACTTCAAGGCTGTATGACTCATGCGCGCTGGGAAACTGCTGACCGCTGCTAGCAGGGACGGAAACGTCGCCCGTGACGAGATTGATTACTTTACTCTCTTTTGCTGAAGTGGATATGGCAAGCTTGAGTGTTTCTGTAACCAAAAAAGCCATTAAATATTCTTTTCGTATTTATGCACGTAGTTTTACGTATTTAGGTAAAGTCTGTTTGTTAGTTAGTTAGTTAGTTAGTTAGTTAGTTAGTTTGTTTGTTTGTTTGTTTGTTTGTTTGTTTGCTTGTTTGTTTGTTTGTTTGTTTACAATTGCTTGTTTGTTCTAAAGCCTGGCTTCCATCAGTGACTGCACGGAAACGAAAATAGAAACGCAAGGTAGCGCAAGTACGACTAAACATCATAAAAGCAAATTCAAACACAAGGAAAAGAAAAATGTTCCTTTTTCTTGTGTTTGAGTTTGCATTTCTTTTACTTCTGAATATTGCGAAACGAGGTGCACCAGCAATGTCGGCAAAGTACAAACGTGCCTGATAGCCTTAGCGGTTCTTTCCTGTTTGTTTGTTTTTCTTGTTTTTTTTTTTGTTTTTTTTTTTTTGGAAGTTATGCTTTTGCAGCCGTAATCTTGTCCGGTGTTAACTAATGCGCTTGGCCTGCTCTTCCTAACACTTGAAAAAAGTCAGTTTAACTCACAGCAGCTGGTCAAATGTAATAAGGACTAAAAACCACTGAGACTGTGATACTCAGTGACCAGCTGTAAATAAAACTCTCCCTTAACCTAAATACTAAGTGTATTCACCAGTGCAAAGTGCTTGCGCAAGTTCACAAAGAGACAAAGCGTATAGCTTCCAAAAGCAAGCGATTTTTTGTCTGTTCATCACAACCATCATGATCATCGTCATCATCATCATCATTATCACCATTATCATCATCGTTGTCAACATCACCTTCCTTAACACGCCATTTGCACAAAGGGTGCTTTTTCGACCAGTGCGGCAATGTCCAGAATTTTTTGGTTTCTCAGTTTTCAAATTCTTGTAAACGAACCATTAGTTTTTTTTTTTTTTGAAATTAAAAGAGAACTGGAATACTGATCACTACTTCAGTTATAATATGGTACCTTTCAGTGGGGCAGCTTCGTTTTCTAGCCCTGCCTGTATGTACACTGTCCAATCTGATGAAATAACCACGTGATTCTCGTTGTCCACGTTCATTTCCACGGGGGTAGGGACGACATTATTCGGCGCACTCCCCAAGTCTGATATGAAGTACTCGTCGTAGCGGTCTTCAGGTGAATAAGGATTGTAGACATCTTGAGTAAAACGCTTCCATTTTTCCTTAGTATCAAAATTGCCAACAAACCTGAGCTGTTCATCATCTGTGTTTTTTATGACTCGAGGCCTGCCCCCTTTTGCTGTGACGTACCACCTGGGCATGACGTCAGTACGAGCTACGGACCAATGGTCAGCCTGAAATTTGAACGTGAATGATTCGCCAGCAGCGATGTCTTTAAAATCGCTTGTGGTCTCAAACTTGTGAAGACAGCCGTTGATGTGGGTCAGCCGGATCCCGTAATTCCCAGGGATAACATACCCCGCGCGGTTATGTTTTAAATGCTCCGATTCCATGAGTCTGATATTGCAAAAGTACACCGCCCAGTCGCCATGTTTTATGGGAGTTTGTCCTTTGTTAGTCAGAGTTATCTGTGACAGGAAAGTCAGCTCAGTCTCTAGGTTGTCAAGGACGTCATAGCGGACCTCCATGTTTGATGCCAAATAATCGATCTCGCTCTGAACAGAACCTACGGAAATTAAAACAAAATTAAAATGACAGTGTTCTCTCTGGCCAATTCATTGAAAATTTTGCCCACCTAATTTCTACGTTATAGTGCTAATGCCACCAAAATATTGAAATAATAAAAAGAATCTAAGAGGCAAAATAGAAAAAATAGTTCGGGATAAAGTGAAGGATTACAGGCGGATACTGAAGTGGATTTCTTTTCATCACATTTGATTTGGTGACAGATGGGCAAGAGATCAAAATTGACATCCTGAGAGAACTTTAAGTTTTTCCATTGTTACTTTGTCCCTAGAAGCACTTGGGAAGGCTGTGAAAAGATTCATACTTGTCCAATACTCCGACAAATTTAGGCATAGCATTGTTAAATTTCTTATTGTTTTGCTTCATTCTTTATTGTTATGCTTTTGTACAGTATTGTTATGTGAAGTGAATACAATACAATGCCATGCATAAATTTGTCGGAGTATTGGACAACCCTCAAAAGATTTCAAGAGTTCATGATCAAAAATATTTTTAAACAGCTGACGTGAGCTGATTTCGATACCCCACCATTCCCACTTTTAATGTTTGACCTTTGCAAGCCAATCTCGAGCCAGTAATGTTTTTCAATTTGACTCTCGACATTGAAATCAGGGGAGGATAAGGCATCTAAATGAGAGCGAAATGCAGTAAACCTCAACACTTCTGGCGATGGCTGCAGGATAACGATGTATGACACCGGTCATGCATAGTGCTCAGTGGGCTCAGTAACGTAGACACAAAACTTTGGATTTATCAAAATTTGCCACCGTAGAGGAATTGAAAGCTGACGTGTCGAGCGCTAGTTCTTCGTCAGAGTTTTTGTGTTTCACTTCCTCACCGACGCAGCACCACAGTTTCTTCAGAAACTAACCCCCTTGTCAGTAATGTAGAGATAAATACAATTATGGTAATATCAAGCTCCGTCAAAACTCTACAGTCAACACTGTTTTAAGCGGACACCTGAGAGAAAGGCAAGACATCCACATAGAGATCCGTAAATCATTTATGACAAAAATTCACACGAGACCAAGGTGAAATGAACGATACGACAAAAGAAAAACATGACTACGAGCTGCCTTTCAACAAAAGCATAGATTATCATCAACAGAGTTTCAGTGTGTGTGAATACCGGGACTTAAATAAAGTAATTTAATTAATTTGTGTTGTGAGACTGTTTTACAATGTGACAACTATACCCGGGGCCAAGAAAGACAAACCGCCCTAGAGCCAGTCAGTTTTTGCGTATCAGACAACATTTCGACTTGAAACTGATTGAAATTGTCTTCTGCTCTGCAAAACGTGATTGGTTTTAATTGTCGGCCTCGGTTTCAGCAGTCACGCTGCACCTTATGCTGAGTGTGCTTGCGTGACTTTCAGAAAACGAATGCTACACTGATATCGTAATTTAAATACAATCCCCCGTGCTGATCACGCCATGAAATAATCGCATCGGTACGGAAGGTCAGAAAATGAAACAGTATTTTCGTAACATGACTTTGGAACGAGATAATTCCAAAAGCAAATGCAATTCGTGCTCTCTTCGAGAAGCATCCGTCAATCCTTAACTTTCTCATAGGGTATTATTAGGTTGCGTAACCTAATAATACCCTGCCTGGGTGCCAGAGGGTTTTCTCGCGCGCTCGAACACGCGTGAACTTTACGTCTTGAGTGTCTCAGGTTAATCACCTAAAGGTAAAATGAGTATTTATTGACTACGGAAAAATTTAAAAACAAACAATACAGCAACAATAACACGAATTGTTAAAAAGAAAAGAAAACTGCCAAACGGAAACTAAAAAGGATCGAAAGCTACTTTGAACAATTGACTCGCTCGTAAAAAACATTCCCTCGGGTGAGGAGTAATGTTGCTTACGGGACGAGAAATTTTCATTTGTCTGGCTGAGATTCAGACAGGATTTCATTTAAGTTGGTGGCTGAAGAAAAATTCAAAACAAAGGTTCAACGGTTACTGTCGGTTATACATTATTCATTATTTTTCATCGCTAAATTGACTTCTAAAAATACTTCACGACAGGACTTCAAACTGGTAGTCAAAAATTCAGTGAGTTATTTCAAAACGATTTCAACCTCGAAGAAGCTTCTTTTTCCACTCTGTTTTAAAACTCCTTTAGTGCACTGGCTTTTCAATTGTAAGCTGGTCAGCAATGAAGCGTTCCTTAGGGACCGTGTGCGTGGCCATCGTTTGGCCGGAATCATAGGATGCATAAATGGCCAATAATTCTATTCTTTAATTTACAACTCTTTTTCCCCGAGTCTTATTTATAGAACCCGTTGTCTCGTAAGAGATACACGTAAACACACTGCTTGCAATTTGCGCGTATCACCGTGATTTATACTCCAAAATGGACTAAGGAAACAGAGGGAGTTGTGACAGAGAAGCCCAGACATTGTTAGAGACGCTTTTCAAGTGTCAGAGTATTCCGCGGTAGATTATGCACGCCCGCCTTTGTTCAACTAACCTGCAGTTATTTGCAATAAGCTACTCATCGCAAGCAGCAGAATCAATGCCATCTTCAGAAGGATTTCTCCTCTAGTTGCCAGGTCCTTTCCACACAACAATGAAAGCGTTTCTTGCAACGCTCAAGGGGCAGCTTGCACTGACACACTTGTTATAAATACATCGAGTTAGCGGATGAAGTTACGACACACCTTCTTCTGTCACGCTCTACTGTCACTCTACTTTTTATTCTTTTTTTTTTTTTTTGTACTGTCACTCTACTGGCTCTGAACTCATTTCTGGGAGTGGGGCGAGGGGAGGCTTTAGGTCTTAGCGTCGTTTTTTTGCTTTTTAAGCTACTGGCACACTCAAAATAAAAGACGACATTTTAAAATAAATTTCTTCTCCTGAGGATAATGTTTGTGCAACCGTTTTTCATCTTAGCTTATGCTGGTGAATATATTTCACGGTAATACTCAAACTGCTGCGAGGGACTATTTTCGGGCTATTTTCGTTATCTTACGCGCTGATGTATCAGATACCTCAGGGTATCTGGGGTACCTGCTTGTTAGAGTGATAGCTTGTGTCGTTTATCAATAATTTCACGCTCAGTAGTATTCACTATGTTGAGGTAAAATTTAAGAGAAATAGCGTTAGATTACAACGAACAGCGACGTCTTCTTAGAATAGGTTTTTGTCAGGAGTTTATCGTGATTTTACTTGTGTTGATTGTGAAGCATACACAGTCGATGAGAACAGTCGATTTCCGGTTTTGATTACATAATATTCTTGTACGGTGCAATCCTGGGGGTGCAACGTTTGGTTTGCTGACGTGACTGAAAATGAAATTCTGCGTTTGAACATTCGATTCATCCTTCCGGTCTTCATGCCATTGGCGATTGTTATTTAAAAGATACATAGAAAGTTTTGTTTAAACAAGAGAAAACAGGTGTGAGTGCTGTGTGATTTCTTTCAAGCAAAAACAAGGCCCATTTCCTCCCCTTCCAGTACCTGGCTTATTAACAACTTCCTCTTTATGGTGATCACGAATTCCGTCCAGACTGGGAGTTCTCTGACACGTCTGGATTTTTATTTATTTCTTTTATTTTATTTTTTTTTCTTTTGCAGGGTGCACCTGTATTTTTGTATCGATGACGTGAGTTTGTTTTGTTTCTTGCCTCTTGATTTCCGTCTTCAGCCAAAAAATCCACCTTTAAGATTTCCAAATCGTTTTTTCCAAGTTCTTGAGAATTGACTTTGTGCTGTTGAGTTTGGCCTTCAGTGGATGCTATTCAGAACTTATCATGTTCCTGGTCAACCTTATGTGACGTTTGAAGACTGGCGAATTTTATTCTTCCAGTCACATGAATGGTTGCCTGGAAATCCTTCTTTACATCTTCTTCAATTTTTTCTATTGTGGAGGAAATCTTGCTGAGAGTTTGGAAGTTTATTGTTATCACATTGCTGTCGCAAGGCCTTCAGGACATGTTCTTTCCGCAGTAAGTACTCAGCTCCAGAGGAGTTCTTCCTTAAGGGAAGTCTCTCTATTATTAGCGGAACTCCTCTGCGGCCGAAAGCCGCAGGAGTGGAGCCCCACACTCATACTAAGAGGCGTGCTGGTAATTTTTTATGGTCATGGCAAGCGGAATGGCTCGCAGGCGAGTGCACCGTACGACCGTCGCATTTCATGACATTCTTATATGAGCAATTTTCGCCCAGCGATTCTCGCGAGTCGACCAGCACCTCATTGAACATCTTACATGATTGGCCATAAGAACAATAAGACAAGGGCACAAACAATGCACCTATCCCTGAAGACAATGAGCAATATTGTTTTAGAATGCCTCTGAAATTATAGGTTCACAAGAGGTACTGGACTACTCATTCTCGCCCAGCTTCTTGCCAATGCCATGAGAGGAATCGAGTACAATGCAAGTCTTTCACGTGGCAAACTGGACGTTACATATGTAGCTTCGCGTTTATAGCTAAAGAAACTCGACCGCGGTCCCGAATGCTTATTAAGTGGAATATGAGTGTCTTAGAGAGGAGAAATTTGGATTGCTTTGGCCCGATGATTGCTGAATTTCTCGGAATTTTTCCATCATTTCACAGAATATTACGGTATGGTACATTCGCTTTTATTTATAAGGATCCCGCTATCTCAACTCGCTTATTTCCAATTCCCCGTTATCTCGAACAAAGAGAAATTTGTCTTGGCTTTGGTCATGAATATAATATTTCCAGTTACGACGATAACCTGCTTCGGTTATCTCAAATTCCTGGCAACGCTTTGAAGGATACCAGTGTGTTTTGTTTTCACGCAGCAAACTGTAGCCAGGCAAAGGAGAAAAACAGCTTTTAAAAGCATGTAATGAAGTAAAAGACGAAAACAAGTACCAACGCGAATCGTCAAGATGTTAACTCATTGAATAACAAAAGAATAACAAGACAGCACATATTTGTTATGTGCCTCGTTCTTTAAACTCTGAACAAGAAAAGCCCCAGGGGCATTGGACCCCGCCGTTTTTCTCCTCCTCCCAGGGAGCAAAATATATTACGGTCACTCAACATACCAGCCCAAATCGTGCAAATTTAGCCCAGCTTACGTATCAAACTGTTCAGTAAATTAAACTGGATTGAATGCAGTGATTGGTTTAATTTGGGTTCGGCAACTGAACACCATAATTATTAATCAAAAATACGCCTACAGCTGTGTTTGATTCCATTCAGTTTTTGTACCCAGCCAAACATATTTAAGCACAAGTACATCAGGACTTCCATTTGGCTAGGCAATGAGAGCCTTTACATCTGGACTTAAGGGGGGAGACTTTTAATCACCATATTGTTGCTATGGGAAGTTCCTCTGAGAACCATCATATCTTGGAAACCCTTGCTATTACTTCCACAAATAGGCTGCTTGGCCACAATTGTTTTGTGGGAAAGGTTTTCAAGATTTTCAAGTCACAACCATATTCAGCATGTCACTTGACCTGAACAGAAAAAATGCTAAAACTCAAACAGCATACAGTTTTCGCTATTGTAAACATTGCAAACATTTAAATATTATCGGGATGCAAAATTTGAAGCAACAGTTTCTAGAAATTCGCTTTATTATATTATTAATATAAAAGTTATGTTGGCACAAGCACATATCTTTATACATTTTTGTGCTGTAGTTCTTCTATTCTTTGTAAAAACAGTAATTGCGTGCTTCGAATTATAAAGAAGGGTGGGGCGATTTGCTAGTTTCTTTTTAGTTTTACCGATTTTCTTTTTAATGTGCGGTTGGGGACTGGTACTAGCTTTGCATGTGCAATGTCAAGTTGTGGAATTCAGATGTTCTTCCTCATTATTTCACCAATATAGCGGCACCAAATGCTGCAAAACAGCGTATGACAAAATACCATCCACAAAAATCCCATAGCAACAATGCAAGATCTGTAGTTATGAATATCCCTCAAGTTACAAAATCCTTTTTTCACGGTGTGAGATTTATTCTGGTTCCAGGCTATATGGTTAATTAACTTAATGTAGAATGAATCAAACAGTTATACCATGTTTACGTGATACCAGTATGATCTCACCCAGGTATGACTCGCACTATTACAAGATTTTGTGCTGTAAACATGTAACAAATACAGAGAAGCAAGAGGGAACTGGGATGAACTTGTATCAGGATGAAAACCATACTACGTACTGGTGTCATGTAAACACCCCATCAGACTAAAGTTGAGCAGCTCTCAAGAATGTTTAACAACATCCACAGATACCCAGGGGCAGTAAAACCCTGATTTCATTAAAGCGGTGTAAACTCAGACTGGTACAATTTTGTTTGCATGAGACCAGTCTGAAAGTCAGACTGGCATAAGTAGTTACATGAGAACAACCATGTCTAAAAACACAGTTTACCTTTTATCCACCAGCTTGGAATGCTTCAATGCCACTTATTTAAATGTGCATGCTCAAAACAAATATCTTTAAAAAACTGGGGTAGTTTTTCAAGTGAGCGTGTGTGCTCAGTGCATGACATGGCATGACATTGCCATGTGAATTGCGTGCGCAGTATGGATGCGCAGAAAAAATAATGCAATTGTCCTTAGAACCCCCCTAAAGCCATGGGCTTACTTTTGGCAATTGAGATAATTAAAATCTGCTTTGTTTTCCATACAGGTTTTTATTCCATCAACCTGATGTCAGAAAAATATGGCAGTTTATTGTATTTAAGGCTTTGGTTAATAAATTTGTTCTCTTAGTTACATGTATGCTCCCAGGGAGACATTATCAATTGAAATAAAAAAAATTTGAAGAGCAGTTTTGAAAAAGGGTTTAATATTTTTTGTCTTTTCCTGCAAAATATTTTGATGTTGTTGATTAGTTTGACTGTATCCTAGTGCACATACACTTTATGTTCCCTCAGTAACACATCCATACACCAGTAACATTTATTTGGGAGTAACCCTGCTTCCCCCCCCCCCCCCCCCACACACACACACACACAACTAACTTCCTAGGAATGGTGACTCAGACTTATTTGATCGAATTCCCTTGACAGGGAAAACTATTTCAAATGATTGATTCACCACAGTCTGATCCCCTCTTGTCAGTTCATTACCTCATAGGTTTCAGACTATTCTGAAATGATTTAGGAAGAGGCTTTTCTTTTTGTTTTTCTTTGCTACCAGATTATGACAATCAGTAACATTGCTCATTGGTGACATTAGATGCAGTGTAAAGGCTAATGATCAAACCAAAAACCAATTAAACCACAAGATTTACTACCATCATGGTTAGGTAGTAACAGAGTGAGTCATAATCTGTGCATCAAATAAAGTCACACAGTGATTACTGGACCATTTTTTATTTGCATTGGCAACACTGTTAGTCACAGATTGGTTTTAATTGATTGTTTTTTAATTGACTGATTGACTGTTTTATCAACTAAGTGGTTAAGTGGTTGATTGATGACTGATGGGTTAACTTAAAGAGATTGATTTTAATATGATAATCCCTGGGCATCAATAAAAGTAAACAAGGTAGGCAATAATGATCAGGAGGGGGGCTGAAAAATGGGCTTCAAGTAGCGAAAAAATTAGGCAGCACCCCTTCCTAAAGTATTGAGTTTAGTCATGCCCCCGTCCTGAACAGTGAGAAATAACGTACAATCCCCCCCCCCCCTCCCCGCCTTGCCCCCTCTTCCTGGTGGGTCGATTTCTCTCTGACGACTACAAACCAAAACCACATGATAACAGTGATATCATCTGCGGTGCAAAACCGAGGCAAAATGATAAAAATTACAAACAAAACGTCCAGAAATTAAACTAGACGAACGAGAAGTAAGAAAGTGCTAATCTACTTCTCGTTCGTCTAGTTTACACTTAAGGTTTAAACTGACTTAGCAATCGTAGTTAAAATTGAATGCATCAAACATTAAAATTCTTAACTGTCTTGCAGTGAATAAGCAGATTAGTGGTAAATGGGCCAAGCCGATAGCTTAACTGTTTAGTGCACACTGAACCTGAAAAACACGGCCACGGAATACAACAGAGGAAATCTCGTGACGTCTACAGTGCATGACAAAACTCTTATCACAGTTTAAAAATACATCACAGCATTAATTATTAAAACTGCAGTATCGTCTAAGTGTGCTTATACACAGTGTCATCACGTACTTACCTTTGGTGCTCGTAATGAATACAAAATGAATGAATCCAAACACCATCGCCATGACCAAAATAATCTTAAAGTATCTCTTGATTCTGCGGCGCATTTGGAATCTGCAAAGGCACATGCACATAGTGTTGTTTGATCAGGGCTATCCATTCAAATCTAAATTGTCTTATGGCCAGTTGAAAAGTTCCAGTGGCTTTCAATTCGGCGACCTAAACTCGATAAACTAGTCAGAAATATTCTAATTCTCGTTGCAAAACGAAAGTTTGTGCGCAATCGATCTGGGAATGTCCGGTACATCATGCAAATTTTTATCGGGTGGTCAGTCACGCAACGCCCCCAAAGCCGAGACTATGCTAATTTTTTGCTTAGAAACATAATAATACCTAATGACAATGTGTCAGGTTGAACAACGAAACAGAAATGTCTTTACAATAAGAGTTAACTACGGAATCGAACGGAACGCTAGTGTCTAACACCCAGTTTGCTTTATGTCACATTGTTATTTGTCAGGTATACTATATTGTTTCTATCTTGCAATCAACGGAGACGTCTACCTGCGTTTTCATTATGTGCAAAATCGCCAATGAGCCAAAGCCAGATTATTTGCCAAACTGCGTTACTCATACATCCAAAAAACGCTGTCGTACAGATACGCTGTTGTGGTTGTTGTTGTTGTATACAACATTGTTTATGCTACTAGGAGAGGGCCGGTCCACAATAGGGTTCTCAGATTCCGCTTTCCCGCCCTTTTTCCCAGGTAATCCCGCCATCCCGCCCTTCTTTACATGAAAATCCCGATCCGCCGAGATTAGTAAAGTTCACTACGTAAAAAGTCGTAATCCCGTTTCCGGCCACTACCTCCTCACGATTCTCCGAACTCCCGAACTCTCCGAACTCCCGAACTCTCCGAACTCCAAAACCCCGAACTCCCGCTCCCACTTGTAGCTGAAATTCCCGCTTCCGCTCCTATTTTTAATTCACATCCCGAATATCACCCCAAAAATATGTCAAATCCTGCATCCCGCCAAACCTATTGTGGACCTTCCTAGGACCCAACTGCCACCAGCCTCCTTGATCTTTTCCTCTTCTCTACGACTGAAGAGCTTGCTTTTACAATTAAGGAGAGTGAATAGTGAAATGAAAAGATAACAACCGTCCCGCGGACGAGATCTCGTGGTTGTTGTACAGGGGGGCCAGGCTCACGAACAAACCACTTTAGTGTCAAAATGTAAGGATTTGCACGGAACTTTTAAAATCGCTAGTTTAACCAGGAAACTAAAAATGACAATAAATAACCAATTAAGTGTACATACTAGATCACACATTGTCCTTGTGTTTCTTGACCATCTCACTGAGCCTTTCAACTGCATTTCAGCCAGTCTGAAGGTTTCCGAAACCCGCCGTTAACTTTCCGGTAGCACAATCAACAAGCGTTTTCGTATTACATCAAAAATAGAATAGGAAAATGTTCCTTTTCGTCTCTTCTTAAAAGAACAAATTATTCCATCCGTGTTTCCTTGTTTTTGTTAAAACAATTCTTTCTCTGTATGTCTTGAATAACAATCGCAAATGGACAGAAGACGCAAAAGGTGCATTGAATGTTCCAACACAGAAGTCTACTTTCCATGAGTTTCAGACACATCAGCAAAATCAAATTTTGCATCATACAAGATTATTATGTAATCAAAACTAGAAATCGACTGTTCTCATCGACTGTGTATGCTTCACTTTCAACACAAGTATAATCACGATATCCTCCTGACAAAAACGTATTCTAACAACCCAGCGCTGTTCGCTGTGATCTAACGCTATTTAGGCGGCCGTCGTGCGCACGCGCACGTTCGCCGACTTATAAGATGGAAGTTTTTTTTTTGTATTTCAGTTTTGTCGTCGTCGTCATCCTGGTCGTACTAAGTCACTTGACTTAGTCCTCTTGGTGTCGCGCGGCCAAGAGACACAACTGCACATCAGGCTTGGTGAACGACAATCGCATTGCTGTTATAACAAGAGGCTACAAGTAAGCACTCGTGTCGTCACGATCCAAATGGAACCCTTGCCTGTTAAAGGCTGAAAATTCAAAACAACTAGACATGCATGCAAGTATGCGAGTATCGTGGCTATTAAAAAAAATAGAAAGCGCGTCATTCAGTTTCACTATGAAAGGTCAAGTATCGTGGGCTTACTAATCCATTTTATCAGTTTTCAAAAACAGTCTGTCAAATACCGGACATTCTCCTCGGCATAGTCACGATTCTAAACACGCAATTCCTAACATACTGGAAGTGCAAATTGTCCATAACAGGCCACCGGAAACCAAGAACTACTAAATTAAAAAAAGTCTTTTTTTCTTAGAAAAAGGGGAAGGGGGGGGGGGGTTGAGAGACTATCGGCCGCCTGTAAATTCTTCAGCATTTCTTGTTCTCTTTAAATATTGTACCGTAACATATATTGAGTATTACTAATATAAGGGTGGAATCGTTGACAAGCGACATAGTTTATCACTCTGAACAGCAGGAGTCTCCAGACATCTTAGTTATCTGATACATCAGCGCCTAAAAATAACGAAATTGTGTCCGACATAGCCCGACGATACAGCGAAGTTCCTTTCTTGAGAATACCGAAAAGCTCACGAACATCAGCTATCGCAACCACGAGATATAGAAAGTTAAAGTTGCTCACGAGCCACTGGTGAACCACACGAGCCAGAGCTAAACCCGGCTTCTGTGGCATGAAGCAACTGAGAGTATTGCCACTCCCCCCTGGATGGGATGCTAGTAAATCGCAGGGTTACCCCCAGCAGTATGTCTCCAGTACCCATTTATACACCTGATTAGAGAGCTAGGAAATCGCAGGGTTACCCCAGCAGTCTGTCCCCGGTACCCAAGATAGCGTGCAGCAGCCCTCGACAACCACTTCGAGTTCGACTACTCCCCCTACATGGGATGCTAGTAAATCGCAGGGATACCCCCAGCAGTATGTCTCAGGTACCCAAGATAGCGTGCAGCAGCCCTCAACAGCCACTTCGAGTTCGACTACTCCCCCCTGGATAGGATGCTAGTAAATCGCAGGGTTACCCCCAGCAGTATGTCTCCGGTACCCATTTATACACCTTGTTGGAGAAAAACAAGTGAGGTAAAGTTTCTTTCCGCTAAGGAAGAGGACCAGTGCCTAAGGCTCCAGTGATTAAGAGGGCCAGGTGGCTCTGGGGACGGGAATGAGGAAACAACCCGATGGCACAACCTCGTCCTCAGTACCTTCTCCTCATTTAAAATGGCGGTCGGAGAAACCCCTGGCCAAGGCTACCAAATGGCTCCAAAAATTCGTGAGGATTTTGTCACCTAAACACGATGAAATGTTTTCGTTTTGTTTGAACAATGGTTACAGATTACAAGAAAACAAACAGGGCCGCCAGGTGCTATAAACAACCTCCGAAAAAGCCATTTCATCATGTGTCACGTGACAAAATACTCCACGATTCTTGGAGTGTTTCAGCAGCCTTGGCCAGGGGTTTAACGACCTCCATTTTGAATGAGGAGAAGGCCCTGGGGACGAGGTTGCCCGATGGCAGGGACCAGGCCTCGAACCAACGACCAAAAGATCTGAAGTCCAACGCGCTAACCACTACACCATCACCCCCTCCTCTAACCCCCACTGAGCTATGAAAAAGTCACCGTGGCAACGGCCCGCAGCTCTCTAATTAATCTTCAAAAATCACGCACTTCGTGGATAGGGAGAAGAGTCGACAGCGGCAACTCGTCTCTGAGCCTTATCACGCAGTGTCATTGCTCTTTAAAAGTAAATGCAAAGGTAACAGCTTTCATGCCTGCCCGAGGACGCTATCGCTTTGAGCCTGGCGATTCTTTAAAACACCCAGATATTTGACTACCTTGGTTGGTAGTTCGGTGGCGATTCGAGCGGGTAATCTCGCGACTGTAACGAGTGCGCTTACATGACGTACTTAGCTTTCCCGCGGTTTTTTGTCACGTGCGTCGTCCCATGCGGGAAGCCATGTTGTTTCGTAGTTCTGGCTCTTCGGCAATTTAATATATTGATGTTTTTGTTACCTGGCAGTCTGTTCGCTTATCGTTGCATGGTGTCAGAAGACCACCGAATCCACACGCCAAGAGCACCGAAAGATTGTGGAAGAAGTTGCCAAATTTATGCTTGAAAACAGTGGCGAAGATAGCGTGCAGCAGCCCTCGACAACCACTTCGAGTTCGACTATCATGGCTAATTTTCAAATACCTCCTCCTGACATCCTCGAGCTCAACGATGGTTCAACCGCCGCTAACTGGCGAACGTGGGTCTCCGCCTGGAAGAATTATACACTTGCTACAAAGCTTGATAAAGAGGAAGAAGAACGCCAAGTCGCAACACTACTGGGAGTGATCGGGAAAGAAGCAAACAAGGTATTTCGCACTTTCACTTGGGCCTCGGAAGGTGATGCAAAGAAAATTGCACCAATATTAAAGAAGTTCGAAGATTACTGTATACCTAGGGAGAACACTATTTACGAGCGTTTTCTGTTCTTTAGGCGAGATCAGCGAGAATCTGAAACAGTTGATCAATACGTGACGGAGCTACGTCAAATTGCAGCAAACTGTGATTTTGAATCACTCACACCGGATCAGCTTCCCCGTGATCGGTTGGTGACTGGCACTAGAAATGGCGAGGTACGTGAAAATTTGCTTAAAGAGAAGAAGCTGACCCTTGAGAAAGCTTTAGATATCGCTCGTGCTGCGGAGAGCACAGCTTCTCAAATGAAAGGTAAGACTACGGAATCTGGGTTTATTATGCTGTCAAAGAGAAAGAGAAAGAGCAGTCTGATGGCAGTCCATTTGTCAATGATAGCAGGATCAAAGACTGTAAATTCTGTGGCCGGAATCATGAAAGACGCAAATGTCCTGCATTTGGCCAGACTTGTGCATATTGTAAGCGGAAGAATCACTTTGTAACCAAGTGCCCAGCAAAGACTAAGGTGTCTACTATTCGAGAGCGGTTTTATTTGAGCACTGCAGGTGTTGTAGGTCATGAAAGGCGTGAGATGGTGACCCTCACCATGTCAAAAGATGCCAAGGTTGTCACAGCCCATGAAGTGGCTTTCTTGATGGATACTGGGGCCGAATGTAATCTATTGCCTTTGGACGTCTACAAGGAAGTGACAGGTGATTTGGACTTAAACTTTCTTGACACTCAAGCCAAGTCAGTTCTGATCCTGGTTAATGGATATGAACAACCCATAGAGGGGAAGGCAACCTTGTGTGTAACCCGCAAAGGAAACACCCACAAGATTCAAGTCAACGTAGTAAACACAACAGTGCATATACATAAGTAAACAACAAGTAAACAACCACAAGGAAAAAATAACTGTAAGCAGAAAAAAAGGGCAAAGTCAAAAGCATCTAATTTCTCAGCACTCGTAATCTTGTAGCCACAGTGGTGGGCGACGTTCAAGTGTTGGGCGACTTGCAGTATCTTGCTCTGAAGCAACTGGTGTCGACGGGACAACTGGTTGCGGCAACTCATCTGAGCTTGCCTCAGCTGACTCGGTTAGCTCGGTCAGTTCGTTTGTCTCTGATGGCTCCAGCTCCTCGGCAGTTGCCCTTAACCATCTGCGGTTCCGACGATGCTGCTTCCCAGTCACCTCTACCAGGTACGAACGGTTGTCTACATCTCCAATGACCCGCCCAAGAGAGCATTCTCTATCCCCAGGCAGCTGCATTCTTATGGCATCACCAACACGTAATTTTGGCAATTCATGTGAGTGTTGATCATAGTAGTATTTCTGCTTCTGCTTTCTCATCTCAATCTTCTCTGGTACCGTTGTAATAACCTGTGGCTCTAGCAATGTCTTAGCTACTGGGAGACGAGTGCGTGTTCGCCTGCCATAGAGTAGCTGAGTAGGTGAGGCATTCATGCCCTCATTGGGTGTGTTGCGCCATTCAAGTAACGCCAGCAAAGGATCACCCTTATCTGCACGGGCTTTCAGCAACAATGACTCGCAGGTCTTCACTGCATTTTCAACACGCCCATTACTCTGTGCATGGTAAGGACTTGACGTAATGAAATGGAAGTCCCATTCTTTACTGAAGGACTAGAAATCTTCACTGTTAAAGGGAGGCCCATTATCGCTTATCACTGTCGCAGGGATGCCATGCCTGGCAAACCATGACTTAAGAACCGTAATGACACGACTGCTTGTGGTGTGACTCAAATCTTGCACCTCAAAATAACCAGAGTAGTAATCAACGGCTATCAAGAAGGCCTACCTGTCCAGCATGAATAAGTCAACCCCGACTTTCTCCAAGGGTACAGTTGGTGCCTCATGGGGCTTCAGTGGTTCTTTATATTGTTGAGCCCGATAACTGTTAAAAATGCCACATTTTGACAGATAATCCTTGAGCTGTGCTGTTATCCCAGGCCAGTAAAAATGTCGCTGGCGCAACGCAATGTCCCTTCAACCCCAATATGTGACTCGTGCAGGCTCTTCACAATGTTAGAACGTTCACCAACAGGTATCACTAAAAGATCACCCCTGTACATCAACCCGTCTTCTGTGGTCAGTTCGTCTTGACAGTTCCAATACAGCTCAATCACTTGCTTCCGACGTCTGTCAAATTTGGGTGCGTGAGCTAAGGTCTCCGGCCAGCCTTCACGGATAATGTTGGATAGAATCTGCAGCTCTTCATCCTTAGCTGTCTCTTCACGCAGCCTCTTTAAACGAGAAGAAGATACACCAAGTTCATCAGCATGTTTCACCTGCTCTAACTCAAATGCAAATAGTCGTTCCTTGATCGAACAGACATCACTATTGGGCATCGTTCTAACAACTTCTTCGCCCTCCACATATGCTCGGCTCAAGGTGTGAGCCAAGAACATTGTAGTGCCTTTTTTGTCCTCCACTTGTATGTCATAGTTCTGCAGGCAAAGGCGCATGCGCTGGAAGTCTGCTGGAGGCGCTTTGGAGAGCTGTTGACGGGCTTCTTGAATATGGTCTCAAGTGGCTTATGGTCTGACTCGACGACTACATCACTTCTTCCAAAAATGTATTGATCAAATTTTTCACATGCAAAAACTATTCAAGTAACTCCTTTTCAATTTGAGCACAGTTTTGTTCAGTCTGGGTCATTACACGGGAGCTGTAAGCCACTGGACGTCCCTCTTGCAACAAAGCGGCACCACGTCCACTTTGGGAAGCATCAATATATTGCTTTTTTTGGTACCTGGCAGTCTGTTCGCTTATCGTTGCAGCGAACTTCATTAAGGTACCCAATTTAGCTACCAGGTGTCCCTGCATAGCTGGCTAAGTTTGAGCGGAGAAGCCACGAACTGCGATATATATATGTCGCGATAAAAGGAAAATCCAAGCAAGTAAGAAATAAGCACCTGATACCCTAACGGGGCAGAAGAATATCTTTTTACCTCTCTCCAGCTATATAAAAGGACAGCTCTGTAAGGACAACAGGAGGGCGCGGAACCAGCTGGTTTCGAGCGTGTCACTAATTTTTCTGCTTGCTCATAGTGACTCAGTCGGAAAGGCAGCTTATTAGGTAACATTACGATAGGCGAAATAGATTGCAGGCCACTTATTAGTCACCTGCCCTTACCCTCGGATGAGATTTAAGCCAGGCTCATACCTGTAAAATAAACACGAGAATACTGCATGGGGTGGTTAATTCCTTGGTAGTACTGTGGAGACGCGGTAGATGCTGTGGTTGGGGAGTTAAATGTTTGATTGGACTTTTGATCGGAAGTTCGAACCACAGGGCGCCCACACAAACTATGTGACTGTTACTAGTTTCAAAACATAATGAAATGTATAGAGATAACGGCAAAAAACACAACCACTGAGATAGGTTTACGTTTATTTTGAGCTCAAATCAGTCAAATGAAATATTTTTCGCAATATTTCATGTCAGTATATACATTTCATCACATTCTGAAACTACTAACGGTTACATAGTTTGTGGGGGGGCCCTATGGTTTGGAATGCCAGTGGTTTGGTCTCTAAATTATTCTATGCTGCTTCCTTTGACAAGAAACTCTCCACAGTATCCCCTTAGGGTAACCTGGGATAAAAAGACTAGCATGCCATCAAGGGGGAGAGAGAAGTTATACTCCTAATCGCCTCATGTCATGGAAAGCGGAACTAGTATGGCCTGGCCTAACACACTAAGTAGCCAGTAAAATACGTTCCCTCTTTTGCCACCACTTTCTAGTGATCCCAGAGGTCCTTTGAAATGTCCGACCAGAATCATACACGACCCTTTAAAATACATCGTGTTTAAATAAAGGTGCTGTACTGTATTTATCGTATCGTATCGTATTGTATCGTATCAAGAGAAAATAAGGGGACAGAGAGGGATTCTGAGGGCGTTGGCTGGAATATGTCAATTCCACAAAAGTTATTTTTTGACTGGCTTTTGAACGGAAGCCTGTTTCCCGAAACGTCCGCATCAATACCATTTCCCTTGTTTTTCGAAGTCGTTTTCATCGACAAAACGTAAGACCACTTGGTCCGCCATTACAAGCAAAATTTTGAATGGTACTCCAAACAACAGATCGAGGTTGCCTTAATGTGGACGTCCTGAATTCAGACTTCCGTTGCAAATGGCCGTCTAAAAATAACTTTTCCGAACTTGACATATCCCAAAGCCTGGTCTGGCAGTGTCCCTCTCTGTCCCCTTATTTTCTCTTGATCGTATCGTATCGTATCGTATCGTATTGTATCGTAGTGTCTGTTTCCGGCACACTCCCTTGGTTTCAGTCCGCAGTTTAAAAACCAATCACGTGATCATCTTTGTTGACAACGTTTATTTTGAACATCTCTCCTCGGGTAAGCTTTTTCTGAGGCTTTTCAAAGCATTTTCTTTCCCAGAGCTACCTGGTGCTCTAGTATTTGGTGGCGCCTAAGCTCAAGACGGCCAGACGGCTCTGGAGACGAATACGGTTTTATAGATGAGAATCAGCTTTAATCAAACAGCTTTAATTAAACCAGCTTTGATATTTTTGCCTTATCTCCAATTAATATTTTTTATCTATATTTGTTATTATTTTTTACGAGTAGACTTAAATAAGTCAAGATCTTATATTGGCCTCTTTATTTCACATCATAACAAACTTAAAACCGCAGTCACGTGAAAGATTGATTAGCGTGACGTCAAGCTAATCTTAGTGTGACGACGCAGTCAATACAAGCTAAGGGAAATGAGAAATGGCGTGTTTGATAACTTAGCAAGAAACTCTGTCGTCAACTGCTACTCCAAACCGCCAGAATGAATATATATTCGATTCCAGACTTATGGAAGTTGCCTTTGAGAAAGAAATTTCGCTGCCTCTTCCTTGTATGTGGAATTCTGTTTGTATTGAGTTTTTGTACTTGGTTGTATAACTCCAAAGACTTGGGTAAGTTAATTCTTATTGCTTTGAATTAATAGCATTAATCTGTATTCCTTGACACTTTTCTTCTAAAGGAGAGAAAAATTTGAAATTCAAAAAATATCAATCTCCTTTTGCAAACAGTCCGGGCCACAACCATTTGTCCGTGTGAAACTGGAAATGACAAGAAACAGTGCGGCCATCAAATGCAAGCTTTTAAGTTTTAATCTTCCGTGGTAATGTTGATGATTCTGTACAAGATGATCCTATTCTGTGCATAGAATCCTTACATCTGACCATTCAAATGAGGGCTATATAGCAGTACGTTTCTCATTCTGGAGCTGTTTACTCAGCAATATTCGCCAGCCTGAACCATTGCCAAGACTGAACGAGTGAATATTTCTTCGACTGTAGGATTTCATGCACAGGTTGAATAGTTAGAACCCCCGGAATACATTATATCTTATTATAGGAAATTGACGCTTGTGTTTGTCAAAGTAATTGAAATATACGGGACTGAAAGTCACCCGAATTTTAAGCATAAGAGAAATAAAGACAGACGAGAATTTGGAGATAAAATTTCCAAATGAACGCGCATATGGTGAGAATGACGTTGACTCATTATACGAAGAGGGTATTGCTTATTCCTACAGTAAGGACAGGATTCAGGATTTTGGTTCAAAATGATAGAAATTACAAAGTCGCGAAAAGTAGCGCTCCAACGTTTATCCCCGGGAAATAGTCACAATCACAGACGCAAAAGTTATAAACATCTTCTACAGCCTAATGAGCAGTATAATATATAGAAGAGTACTGCTCAAAAACTTAAATTTGAACGTCACACTTCAGGGATTTCATCCACACCTTGCAAAAATGCTAAACAGATAACCCAGGAATGTACTGCTCAGTAGCTTTTATCTGATGCTTAGCGTTAGTATTTCATCTACGTTACGACCACCCTTTACAGCATGATAAACAGCATCACATGAAAATACTGCTCACTACCTTTCACTTGAGTGAACGCATCGTCTGATTTTCCTTTTTCATAGAAAAGGGCCTTTCACCTGAAAACACTGACACGGCGGTGGTCATAAATACTCGTGGTAACTCACTGAATCATCCGCGTAAAGCTTCGGCAACCCGCAGTACACCGCGGAAGCCAAAATGCATTCAAGGACTGTGCCAAACGGACATCGACAGCATGGCAGAAAACATGGGAATCTACTTTGATGTGTTATCCCCTAGCACAGCACAAATAACACTTTACAACAAAGGTTCAAAATCCATTGTAAAAGGGAAATGGGGGATATACGTTTGCGTTTTGGGAGTAATTGACTACGACCATCTTGCCAATAACCCAAAAGGCTATGTACCACCAGGAAAGAGCAATTTAAAAATGACACACATTGGTGGTTGTCTCTATAAGCTCGAACCCTTGAACCGATTCAAACCTTTTGCTTCGGGAGAATACATCAAAATTCGATTCAACACCACCAGTTTTCTGAGAGCACGTTCTGACTTAGCACCCAACTGGTACGTGGCTGCTGAAGGATTAAAACCGAGAACCATTGTTAACACAGCAGGAGAGGACCTCAGTTTTGTGTTCACGTCTCAAAAGTTAACCTGGGACCCGTTCAGTGCCAAAATTGTTCCTGATCTCAGACATGCACCGCACCTGGTTATTCCTACTCCAAAGAAAGTCGTCATAACTGAGAAAGCCAGGAAATTGACACTTGGACCCGATTGGAAGGTTTATGGAGAGGAGGGTCTTGAAAACGAAGTGAAACTTTTAGCAGGTATAACTGGATTTGTGTTGTGTTGTGTTGTTGTGTTGTGTTGTGTTGTGTTGTGTTGTGTTGTGTTGTGCTTTGTAGTGTTGTTTTGTGTTGCTTTGTTTGTTGTGTTGTGTTGTTGTGCTTTGTAGTGGTGTTTTGTGTTGCTTTGTTGTGTTGTGTTGTTGTGTTGCTTTGTTGTGTTGTGTTGTGTTGTTGTGTTGTGTTGCTTTGTTGTGTTGTGTTGTGTTGTTGTGTTGTGTTGCTTTGTTGTGTTGTGTTGTGTTGTGTTGTGTTGCTTTGTTGTGTTGTGTTGTGTTGTGCTTTGCAGTGTTGTGTTGTGTTGCTTTGTTGTGTTGTGTTGTGTTGTTGTGTTGTGTTACTTTGTTGTGTTGTGTTGTGTTGTGCTTTGTGGTGTTGTGTTGTGTTGTGTTGTGTTGTGCTTTGTAGTGTTGTGTTGTTGTGTTGTGTTGGACTTTGTAGTGTTGTTTTGTGTTGCTTTGTTGTGTTGTGTTGTTGTGTTATGTAGGGTTGTGTTGTACTTTATAGTGTTGTTTTGTGTTATTTTGTTGTGTTGCGTTGTGTTGTGTTCACAGGTATAAGTGACATTTTGGTTTTGTTTTGATTTCAGTTGTTTTGTACTGTATTGTTATGATGTGATGTGTTATTGTTGTGTCGTGTTCTGTTCTGTTCTGTTCTGTTCTGTTCTGTTCTGTTCTGTTCTGTTCTGTTCTGTTCTGTGCTGTTCTTTTTTCTTTTCTTTTCTTTTTGTCTCTCTCTCTCCCCTCTAGGCTTTACCTTTTTTACCATACCTAGGATGTATGTACGAAATTACCGGCTACAACGAAATAACAAATTGGACATAGCAAGTAAAAAAAAACTTACTGGTCGTGGGCAGAACAGTAATGGTTTTCTACAAGCATAGCGGAGGAGTTGAACTCGGGGCAACTGAGCAACAACTCCAGCTGGTGGCTATAGCTGGATTTGAACCCTAGGCGACGCAAATTTCCCTTTCGTAAACGGTCGTTGCCATTTTTAAGACACTTAGAAAATTTTTGAGCTATTATTGGAAGTTTTTCTACTAAAAAGAAAGACATTCACAACCCGCATTCGAACTCGGTCCTTTCGTATGCTAATCTCTCCCTTACCACTACACTACCACGCCAATCCGTCACAATTCTTAAAAATTAAAGTATATATAATAATTAACTGTCTTTCATAACTGATACATCTATAATAGGTGACCCTAGCCTTTTCCAGAACTTTTAACGTAAATTCAACTTAGGCTTAAACTTTGTTCCTTCTTAGACTATTTAAAAATGTATTTGCTACCTTATTGTGACTTAATCCGGAGCATATATTACATCTACCATGACAAAAGGCTTGGTTACCACTGATGGCATCGACCGTCAAAAATGGCAACGACCGTTTACGAAAGGGAAATAGGCCTAGGCGACCTGCCATATCGTTACCAACCCTTCTCCTTGCCCGTTGTATTCGCCACACGCACCATGAATTATGTTTGTTTGTTTGTTTTTTTCTTTTGTTTTTTTAAGAGCAACTTGTATTGGGTGTGGCTACTGGAAAGGAACCAGATACTCGCAAGACTATCAAGCTTTTACTGACGCCACGGGACAGTGATCAGCGGCCATCTCCAACGGCGCACGAGTCATATCATCTTGTTGTAGACGAAACCAAAGATAATTTTGTCATCATCCGGGGTTATGGACCTGCAGGGGTGTTTTATGGTGTCCAGACTCTACTCACACTCATTAACGATAAAGGCGAGGTTCCTCAGCTGTCAATCAAAGACTCTCCTCGCTTCCCTTATCGAGGGTTGATGGTTGACGTTGCACGTAATTTTGTTCCTAAACATAATATTCTGAAGCTTCTGGACGCCATGGCGATGTACAAGATGAACAAATTCCACTTTCATCTGTCTGAGAATGAAGGTTGGCGACTGGAAATACCAGGAATTGAGGAATTAACTGAGGTAAGTAGATGGTTTTGGCCTTTGAAAGTTCCAAACCGAGAAAAGAAAGTCTTAAACTACTAAAGTGAAAGGTGCTTATCATTTTTTTTTTTTTAGTGCTTTCTGTTATACATTGCAGGACATATACTTGCCATGAGCACCTCCAATTTTGTTCTGAAACAAGCGTAAAAAAACTCAGATCTAAAATCTCAGTTTTTACGTTTTGATTGAGATGGAAAACACTTTAAAAGCAATAAAATACGATCGATATTAGTTTACTGAAGCTTTCTAATGTGATAAGAAAGCGTGTGAATCACCTAGTCTGGCATAGCTAATCGATTTAACAGCTAATCAATTTTTGTAGCTGGTCGATATGTTTATATCTAATCGATGTTTGAACAGTGCACAGCAGTTGACAGTATGCATGGACTTTATCTTCCCACATTTACCGCGTCTGCTCTTTTATTCCCAAAACCATCAACCATTTCAGTTTTCCTCAGCGCATCGATTCACTGTATGAGAGATAGCTACCTGAAAATTAAAAAAGTACCATTTGTCCTGTACACCGACTTCCTTTCCAACAATTTGTGACTTTCGGATTCGCCGGTCTCATCACAGGTAGCCAAAGCTTTAGGTACATGACTGAAGATCAATAAAATTATCTGAAATTACGAATGCTTCTTCAAATCAAATGTCGATATCCGTCCGAAGACCTCTGCGCAAAAATATGCTTATTTTATCTCGTCACTCACTGTTAGTTGGATCGATTCGCACTCAAAAAGCCATCAAAGCAAAACTCGTGCGCTTGTTGTGCGAATCGTCCAATGAGACGGAGAGCGGCGAGATAAGATAAACAGATTTGTGCACAGGTTTCATGTGTAAGAAGCCCAAAATGTTGCCTTCTTATGGCGGGAAACGTTGTAAAAGATGGAACTTTTTCGGTGTATAGTTGTTTAGTTCGAGAATTGTGAGTGAAAGTTTTTCAAGGATTATAGTTCGTAAAATGAAAAGAATTATGCTTGCATGGGGGAAAACTGACGGGTGAGGGTGAAACCTTGCATAGTTAGAATACTTGATGAGAGCAAAAATTCTCGCTCGGACAATGAACCTTGCGCAAGTGAGTAAAAATATTAACGAAGAATCATTTGTAATTTCAAACAATTTTATTCGTTTTCAGTCATACAACTAAAGCTTTGGCTACCTATCGTCTCATAGACACTATTTTTTCCCTGCCCAGGTTGGAGCTAAGAGATGCCATGACTTACAAGAGAAAACCTGTATATTGTCTACTCTCGGTTCAGGCCCCGATACCAGCACCTCGGGCACTGGGTACTACACTACTGAAGACTACCGGGAAATACTACGTCACGCAAAGAAACGTCACATTCAAGTGATTCCAGAGTTCGACTTTCCGGGTCACGGTCACGCAGCTATTAAAAGCATGGTAGCACGCCATGACAGATTGATGAAAAAGGGAAAAGAAAAGGAGGCTGATGAGTTTCTTCTCAGTGATTTCCAAGATAAATCTCTCTACTTTTCCGTCCAACATTTTACTGATGAAGCTGCTAATCCCTGCATCGATTCCACCTACACATTCATTGATCACGTGGTATCGGCTTTGATAGGCATGCACAAAGACATACAGCCGCTGACTCTTTATCATTTTGGAGGAGATGAGGTTGCCTGGGGGGTTTGGAAACAATCTCCCGCGTGTGATAGGTTTGCAAATGCGTCCAATAAAAGCGAAGAAGAGATTAGGGCAGAACTAATGGCTTATTTTATACGAAAAGTGTCTCAAATTACTCATAAACATAATCTGAATTTTGGAGGCTGGGGCGACGCATTCTTCGGGGGTAAAGATGTTGTAACAGACAGGAACACTTTTAAAAATAAAGAAGTTTATTCGTATTACTGGAGCATGAGTGATGACACTAAAAAGCTGGGGATCACGTTACGTGAAGGATATAAGGTAAGAAGTCTTAAAGCTGTTCGCTATTTTTTTTTCGCCCGGAATATTCCGGCAGGAGGTTCCCCTGTACAGAGATATTCCCCACGCCTTAACTAATGATGACGGACGGAGAAATGTCAGAAATGCCTCATGGTTTTAAGCCACAGACTGAATGCGTCGTGTCTCCAGTCAAATTTGCGTGTTATTTGCCATTTACAGCTTCTGCAGACTCCCTCTGAAGGTAATCAACCCCCAAGAACGTCAACTGCACTATGTTTCTGATTTTCTGACTTGGAGGGCAGGTTTAGAAAACACGTAGCGAGGTCAAGTGTTTTAGTTAGACTTGACTTCACAAATTTGTGCTATCCAGGTTTTTGAACGACCTCAAAAAAGCGTCAAACTGCGTTCTTTATTGGATGACAGGTTTTGATTTATTCATTCATTCATTCATTCATTCATTCATCCATCCATCCATCCATCCATATATCCATCCATCCATCCATCCATCCATCCATTCGTCCATCCAGTCATTCATTCGTTCGTTCGTTCGTTCGTTCGTTCGTTCATTTATTTATTTATTTATTTATTTATTATTTTTTAATACCTTTCAGGCTTCCTTGCAAGCAGATAATCTTTAGTTCTTTTTATTGCAGGTTGTGTTGTCTCCTCCGGACTGTTTGTATCTAGATCACCCTTATGAACCTGACTATGAAGCTCGAGGAAACTACTGGGCCGCTAATTTCACCAACACGCAAAAGATCTTTGAATATTCACCAACAGAACACTTCGATATTAAGAGTGTCAGTAATGGCGCAGAAAATCTCTTGGGTAAGGTGAACGATCTTTAAGCAAGTTTGACCTTTTCCGTCAAACCTCCAATCATACATTGTGCACCCTTAGCGGTCGAGACTGAAGAAAACCCTGAAGTTAAATCATTTAAATAGGATGGCTATGGAGCCGTACTTCCACGCCTCGTCGGTTATGAACTCGTTACGACTCAATAACTAAATAATAAACATTTTATCCTGGTAGGAGTTGACTATCCCCTCATTTGCTGTTGTTTTGCTTTATTTATATATATATATCTATATATATATATATATATATATATATATATATATATATATATATTTATTTATTTATTTATTTATTTATTTATTTATCTATTTATTTATCTGTTTGTTTAAATTTTCATTATTATTTTTTGCAGGAATTGAAGGCTCATTCTGGGGAGAAACAGTGCGCACCGCTGACCAAATGTACAAGATGCTCTTTCCGCGTCTCCTGGCCGTGGCAGAACGTGCCTGGCACAAAGCACCATGGGAAGATATTCTGGACAAAAGTGAACGAACCCGCGAAAGACACAGAGACTGGATCAAGTTTGCAAACACGGTGGCTTACAGAGAACTGGGGCGGCTGGACCAGTTAGGCATAGCATATCATGTGACCCCACCAGGAGCAAGGTTGGCTTTTAATACTTAAATGATACGCAGGGTGTAAGCAATAGTAGTCATAAAGAGCCAGACGTTCTTAGCAACCAAAAATTACCTTGAGATCCCGCAGAGATACTAGTCTTTTAGTCCGGCATCTCTGCGTGAATCCCAGTGAGTTACTAGCATCCCAACGTAATTAAATCTGTTTTGGTGATCGTTTCTGTTCCACTTAGGCGTTAATTTTCACGCGAATGTGCTATAATCTTTAAGCGTAAAATTCATTTATTCTTTGTTTTTAATTGATTCTACTTTTATGTAGGGCGTTTGAGAGGTACATAAACAGGTTTTAACTTCGGTTTGCCAGGAAAACGCCCTATTAAAGCAAGGTATAGCCTTAAAGAAGAAAGATCCAGGCTGTTTAAATCACACGACGGATCTCCAACGGCAAATCGAAAAAACTACACTCTACTCATGCACTCTGTCCTAGCATTAGTTATACTGCGAAATAATAAAGAATTACATCCTGCTTCACTCAGCCGCCAAACCTGAAATGAGCTGAGGTCAATCGCCTCCTACCAGTGTGGCCCGAGCTGAAACCCCGGACTTAATGTCATACTTAGGTTGAGCTGGTTGTTGTTAGAGGGTGTTTCTACATGTTCTTCGGTTCTCTTTCCTTGTTAGAAACAAACACTTCCATTACAATCTTAACACGCTTTTTTACATAATTTGATCTATAAGTTTTTATACATATAAATTTGTATTACTCAGGACTCCCATTGATACCAGCTATGCCAAATACTTATTCATGATTATGATTATTATTTAAATTTTTATTGCTCCTTTTATTTATTTATTTTTTTAATTACATATTCGATTTTAAATAACGCTACCATTCCCTTGAGTGGTGCTCCGTTCACCTCAGTTTAAAACTGCTGTCATACGACCATTTTTGTTGAAGGAGGGAGGGGTTTCCCGCGGCGTTTTGGAATGAGCCCCCGTAACCAGCTTGAGATAAAACTTGTCAAGACTAGCAAGCACAGTCGTTTCCTACGACACGTGACTAGAGCAATGAAAATGAGTTCGACGGATATTTGATAAAAACAATCATAAATCGATTATAACAGCTTCTTTTCCTTTTCCTATTCCGTTTGTTACATAGGATAATTGATGGCAAACTGCAAGTGAAAACTGTACTCCCAGGCCTTAAAGTTGAATACTCAACGGATGATGGTGTGACTTGGAATGACGTCACAAAGGACACTAAAGTCGATGACCCAATCATTTTAAGAACCAGGTGGGGTTACGTGCCTCATTCAAGTTGAACTCACATCAAGTCAGTTTGTGGCGTTGCATTTGTCAAGAAATAGATATGAGCCAAATTTTTAGCGATTTTAAAAGGATAGCCAAATCCACTTCAATAACGTTCTTTATTTATCCAAGAAGCTCTTTTAAAAGCTTAAACGTAGAAAATCAAAGAAAGAGTAGAATAAGGGTTCAAATTTTCTTCCAATTACGTGAAAGTACCTCCACCGCGGTCAAAAATATAAAAACATTTTCGGCAATGCCATTTTCAAAATTTCATTTCTTCTTACTAAAACAGTACATTGTTTACCAAACAGATGATCAGAATAATAAAACCATTTTTCCTGATTTTGTATGTCCTTTGAGTCAGGCATTATTGTCAGGAAATTCTTCCATCAATTCCATTTCCATCAATAACTTTTTGATGAGTAATTATTACCCGCTTTGTGTAAAGAGTCTTATTTTCTGTTTCAGGCCTGTATACAAAAAGCAGATCAGCAGGCTGGTGAAACCACGCCCAAACCAAAACAAGTAACCATGGTAACAAAACGTATAATTTTAGCCGTGGAAAACTAAACAAGGCTGGAGGAAACAGGATGTCTGCAGATGTTTATTTGAATTCGTGAAACGTGTTGTTGATAACTGTAGATAATAGCGTCACGTCTCGTACCTATTATTAGGATACCGTTGTTAGCTGTAGACCTGTTTTAGTTTTCTGAGTAAAGAAATTTGTACCCCTTTATAGCTAGATCATGAATTGAAATTCATGATTGAGTGTATTCGAAATATGATTGCGAGCGTCTCGGATGCGAGTCCCACGTCAGTTATACATACAAACGCATTAGAGCGGTTTTCTATTGAGTGTCAAAAGTAATTCGCCGGTCGCTTTGGTTTTGCTTTACTTCGCTCTCTGATTGGTTAAAAAATCTTGCACCACTTGCTCGACCAATCAGATGTAAAACTCAAACCAATCGCGACTTGCTTGCACGCGTTTACCCGCGCTTGGCGCCGGTTACATGTATTTGCTTCGAGTTCTGATTGGTTCATTATGTAATTTGTGTTTATTGTGATTGGCTGGGGTAGTTACTATGGTTTTGGTCTTACAGCACTCATTTGAAAAACGCTCTAGTAAAGTAACGAAATACAGTTCAACTTCTCGTTAGGGACCACCTAAAATGTCAATCCTAAGTGGTTGCTTACGGGAGGTAATCGCTTACGGCAGGTCAGACCACGGGAAGTTTTAATTTCGAATTCTCAGTTTGGAGGCGTATTTTTATATCCATCCACACATAGATAATATTTTTTATTACATAGACAAGAGTGTTTTAGTGGAAAATAGACCACTCGTAAAGTTCATACGAAAGTACATCCGGGACTCGAGTGGCGTGTTTTCCATATCATCACTAGTGAGGATATCGATGACGTCAACTCCCGCTCTTACACTGTTGTTTGTGCAAAAATGCCCTTGTCCATACAATAAAAAGAAAATTACACGGTGGCTTGAAGAAATGAATTCTATTTTCTCGTGGTAAAAAACAATATTTTACGAACTAGCGTAGCGAGTGAATAAAATAATGTTTTTACCACTCGAAAATAAAATTCATATCTTTGCGCCGCCGTGTAATATCCTCTATAGATAACCCAAAATGCAGTATAATATCGTTTTAGTAGGCACAAAATCTCTTAAAAGCCCGATCGACTTTCTTGGTCTGTTCTGGAATGAGAATAAGCAAAATGGGAATGATCAGAATTGTTGGAATATGAAACAAGAAAAGAAAGTCTGTTCCAAAAATGAACTGAAATCTGACCGGTGGTTTTCTTCGTCAGGTTCGATGGGAGAACTTAAATTTGCTGCGGATGCGCAGTTGTTTTGCTCAGCCATTTTGTTATTGCCAAGTGATTGACAACTTTTTTATTCTCCTCATTCTCTTCATTTTACCCCAAAAAGCAGAATACATGGAATGGCATGAACTGCCATTCTAACGATTCCGAAATTATAACAGGTAATTAACAAACGGGGAAAAAGAAATTCCAGGTATACTCATTCCAGAGTGGTTCCCAAAAAAACACATCAACTGGGTACAACAGACCAACTAGTGACGGAAAGTAGATAATGATTGGCCAATCAAAACTTCTGTGAGTTAAGTGTTTGTTCAAAACTTCATCTTGACTGCAATTTTCACATAAGCCTCGACCAGTGTTCACAGAAAATCGCAAACCTATATCGACGCTACAGTCCTACGCTTCAAAGAAAAACAGACAAAGAAACCTCCAAAAGGGCTGGCATTGAACTTCGGTCACAAAATACAGCAGAAGACAAAATATTTAAAGCTTGAAAATTCTCTGGACTCTGATAAAGTTGGTGTAAATTCTGTTACTTCTTTTAAGAAATAGCTTACGTCTTGTTTGTAGAAACTACTTGCAACGTAACATTTAGCGGTCCCTTTGACCATATAGTTTATTCTTGATGTACAAGTACTGTTAACCGAGTAGTTTCAATAATTACCCCACCACTATCTTAATGTATTTACTAATGACTTCTTTTTCTTTGTATTTAATGTATGTTTGGAAAAAATAAAGACTCGAATTTTTTTAAGTCACCTAGGAGTAGGCTCACTTATTTTTATGTAGGTCAGTGTTCACGCAAGAATCTTGACGGCGAAGCTGCAACTAGCCACGGTGGGAAGGATGGGGTCCACATGGGGCCCACATGGGGCCCAGTCTTCTCTCCAGCTGCCAAATCGTGGTTTCAGTTTAGACTGTCTGGCACGAAGCAGGTTAAAAAAAAAACTCAATAAGAACATATGAATTAGTTCCACTATACCTTGAGATGTTTCCCTTCAAATTCCCTTCACAAGTTCGGTTTATGGTTTTTTGCCTACAGTAAAGACCAAAAATACAGGATGCAAGAGGCTCTTTGTTGAATGAATAGTCATCTTGTTCAACTTAAAGGATCCTAGTCAGGCACGCCTTTGTTATTGTTTTGATCTAAAATTTGCGATCAGATTACTCGTCGAACGTGACAAAACGTCAACAGTTCAACTGGTAAAAATATAAACTGTAGCCTGAACCTGAAATTTCTTCGCTTGCTTTTGATTTTAGTGCAAAAAGGGCTTTCGATTATTTTCAGCGCATTTTGGGTGCTGTCCAAAAACCTAGAACTCAAAGAATGTTTGTGTTCGTAAGCCGGCCAGCCTCCCAGTCCGCTTACCCAAAAGCAAACTGTATTTAGCGAGCGCTCGCGGAATATGATTTACAAGCGAATCTAGAATCATAAAGGTTTGGAATCTTGTTTAATTGGGTATTCTTGACTTTCCCATCGCCATAAAACACAAAAGGCGAATGCACGGAGGGCAGAAATGTTTCCAAAACTCACTCGATCACGCCGCTGTGACCACCGCTCCGAGCCGCATTTAGTTTTAATTAGCGCAAGATAAAGCGAGAACATTTCACATTCCTTTCAAAGAGAAGAAAGTCTTTTGTTAATAGCTTTTATTTTCTTTGTTATCATCGCGCAGGATGGATATTCATTTCAATTTTCAAAATACACGAATTGCCATGAAAACAAAACGTACTGCAGCTAGCTAAGGTGTCGACTGCGGCTAACAGATCTGATTTACAAAGTTTCTGTTCGCAAACCATTCTTTCTCCTCCTTTTCTACAATTCCAGGGATTAGTTTATGGAAAAAATCGAAGTGTTGTTCCCAGGCATCGAAGGCTTTGAAGGTTGCGCTTTAGCGTCGCTACTAGCACTGCAGAGCGAGTCCCGTCGTCACATTTAGAAGACCAAAACATTTCAGCCCGTGAAGAACGCGCACCGTAATGAAGTAAAATGTCGGCGAATAAGCTTTACTAGCATTTCAATCCACTGGATATCTTGTGCTTGACTAGTGCAATAACCAAGAAGGTCCTTGAATAATGATTTCTTTCGTAAGCTTGACTGTTTTGGTACAGCCACGCGAAGGAGAACGTAAACCGCTTAGAGTCCTGGCTTTGTCTCGCACATTTCACGAGAAAAATAGCAAACAACACCAAAATAACCGGCCAGATGTAACCGCTATTAATCTTTTAAGGCCAGAAAAGTAAATGAAGGCCCAAACTGGCCGTACTGGAGCGGATGTAGCCGGATTTCAATTCACTGTGAAAAAGTCCTGATTTTAGAGGGCACAGAAAATGGCGGATTTCTCACTTGATGCACGCAAAGCACTGTGGGTGACTAGGATCCTTTAAACCGTTTAATTCGTATTAGAGAGCCATTTCTATCGAATATTAGATTATAGTTCGGGAATTTCTGTACAGTTGTCAGTGTAGCGAAAGACCGAAACAGAAAGACCCATTAGTGCCGTTACACGTGATCGTCCTTTTAATAACTTCGTGAACATATACGTGTCTGTCATCATTTATTAGAGATTCCCGATTTACGGGTACAAACGGCAATATGGCACTAATAGTACCAAGCAATAGTATCAGCATTACAGTGTTGCAAATTTTGGAGCATTTTGCGCTTTTTCCGTGGCTTTCTGCTGCAAAAATGCCAAAATCTTAAAAGTGTGAAACTTGTTAAAGCCGTTTCGGCACAAATAATAATAATGATAATGTTTAATACTTCTATAGCGCTTTTTACATTCACATATGATCAAAAGCGCTTTACAAACTTCAAAAATCCTCTCTAATAATAAATTACATGATTTAAACGAAATTATCCAAAAACTAAATGACTAACTAAACTATTTACATTATATTGCATAGGACAGTTAAAGAAAATTGGAATATACCATTCTGAATAAATGCGTTTTTAGCATTGTCTTGAAAGTAATTATATTCGTCTGGTCTCTTATCCCTTTTGGCAGTGCATTCCAGGTTTTGGGGGCAGATGCCCTGAACGATCTATCACCTAATGTGACTTTGTACCGACAAGTCGGATCTTCAAGGATCAGTCCATTGGACGCTGACAAATAGCTCAAAAACACGTCTTCCTTCTCGCCCATGCACATGTCAGGCCTGTCTTCAGTATGTTGCGTTCGCTCAACTATCCTCGCCTTGAGAGAAATAGAAGACTATGCATGCTAGGACTTAGCTGAAAGATTGGATTGTATTTGGAGTTTTCAAACTTTCAGCTACAAACACTGAGAGACCTTTCAAGTATGAAATGCAAATTACTTCGGTACTATTAGTGCCAAGACCTGTAAATCGGAAATCTCTATTGTAACTTGGTCTGTTGTACAAGGTACAATGTCTTGGATTATTTTCTTTTCATAGTTTATACAAGGGAGAGAGTCAAACGCGTGCTTTGATTTTTCTAGGGGAGTTTGTGATTAAAGTACAGACGCACGAATGAGAATGAATGCGTGAGCAGGTTATCACTGCGAAGTTCTTTTTAAAACCATCGCTAATTTTGTGCGGACGAGACCAACCCAAAGGCCCTGGAAACGAGGTTGCCTCGTTTGTATCCTCACCACGACTTATTGTTACCGTCTAGATCAGTGTCGTGATAGTGTTTACACAAAAAAGTTGTTTGAGAAGGAATTCAAATCACATTATGCATTATAGTAATGTTAAGTCACAAGAAACTTCAGCCGGTCTTGTCACTTAACATTTAAATACTCAGTATACATTGTACTTAGATTTCCAAATGGTAGGCACTAGCATATAAAAAAACAACGATAGAAGCCACAAAAAGCATACGTATACATTTAAAACTGATCCGCCAAAAGTATTCAAAATGAACTGAATACCCTAATCTCACTCAAAGACCGTTATGTACCTCGATCACGTCCCTCGACCCAGTCCCTCGTTTTAACTCGCACTTTCTCAAAAACTCAATTAGCCACAAAAAGCATACCTATACATTTGAAACTGATCCGCCAAAAGTATTCAAAATGAACTGAATACCCTAATCTCACTCAAAGACCGTTATGTACCTCGATCACGTCCCTCGACCCGGTCCCTCGTTTTAACTCGCACTTTCTCAAAAGCTCAATTAGCCATTGAGGTGCCATTTTATGGAATGCTGTTTCTCAGGAGCCCATTACTCGGGTAATGGGCTCCTGTCCTTGCTGTAGGCAAAAGAACGATAAACCAAACCTGTGAAGGGCATTTCAAGCGAAACACCTCAAGGTATAGTGGCACTAACTCAAATGTTCTTATTGAGTGGTTTTTCACCCTCTTCGTGCCAGACAATCTCAACCGAAACTGAGATTTGGCAGCTGGAGAGAAGATTGGGCCCAATGTGGGCCCCATCCTTCTCGAGAACTGTCGCTTCGCGCGCCGTGGCCAGTTGCAGCTTCGCCGTCACGATTCTTACGTGAACACCTAGATAAAATAAGTAAACCTGCTTCTAGGGGACTTTAAAAATGTCGAGTCTTTATTTTCTCCAAGCATAAATTAAATACAAAGAAAAGGAAGTCGTTAGTAAGATTTGGCAGCTGGAGAGAAGATTGGGCCCAATGTGGGCCCCATCCTTCTCGCCGACTGTCGCTTCACGCGCCGTGGCCAGTTGCAGCTTCGCCGTCACGATTCTTACGTGAACACCTAGATAAAATAAGTAAACCTGCTTCTAGGGGACTTTAAAAATGTCGAGTCTTTATTTTCTCCAAGCATACATTAAATACAAAGAAAAGGAAGTCGTTAGTAAATACATTAAGATAGTGGAGGGGGGGACTAATACATCAAGAATAAACTGGGATAAACTACTTGGTCAAAGCGACCGCTAATTGTTACATTGCTAGTAGTTTTTACACATAAGACTTCAGGCGACCAGGTCACTTTTTGGGATGATAGTTTGAAATTTTCTATTCTTTATAGCCTCCGGTAACAGACTAGTTGATACATGATTCAATCTAAGCTGGCGTGCGCATATGAAGAAAATTGGCGTGGTGGAGGTACGTTCACGCAATTAGAAGAAAATTTGAACCCTAATTCTAATTTTGCTTTGAGTTTTTACGTTAAAGCTCTAAAAATAGCTTCTTTGGATAAATGAAGAACGTTATTAAAGTAAATTTGGTTACCATAGCTTGGCTATCCTTTTAAATTTGCTAAAAATTTGGCTCATATCTGTTTCTTGATAAATGCAAATCCAAGCCGAAATTTGTGAAATCTCTTGAAGGGTTTATCACCCGACTAGAGGCCTAATCGTCATGGTAATTTAAGTGTTGCAAATCTCCAGTACGCATTCTTCTCTTGAAGACAGTGTCCTTGGAAGCAGTTTTCAAGTCATATGCCAGTCCAAGCATGGCACATATGTCAATAAACCATTTGGAAGGATTTAGTGGTGAACCCAGTTCACTGGCTGCGTAATCCTGTGGGAAGGTGTGATGATAGTTGTGGAATCCTTCACCACCAGTTGCTATGACAACAGAGAAGTTCTGTGAAGGGTTAATGTTCTTATCGTAAGGCCTTGATCCCCACATATGAGCCACGCTGTTCACGCACCAAGTTGAATTAAGGGTAAAGGCATACCGGAATGCATAACAAATTATAAATGCATTCAGGAGGCTCTCATTCCAAAAGTACCATGGAACAACGGTTGGAATCACCACATTGAACAAAGTGGTCAGAAGTTTGTAGTGTCTGAAATAAAACAGAAAAGCTAACTGTCAGTTTTTTCAAGATTAAAATCAGTTTTCACAGTCTTACTTGATTCACACAAATACATTCTAAACAAACTACTTCCAAGAGAAAAGAATCCCAAGGGATAATGTGACAAAAGTACTCATTTAAAATTTTAAAACGAACCCCTGAAAGGTAGCAGGAATTCCTTCTTGGGGTGTAGCTCAAATTTACTTTTACCTCTAAGAGGCTCATATTCTGAAAAGAAAAAGATACATTTCCCTATTCTGGTCATGTGGCAAAAAATCCATACCTTATAACAGAGCAGTAGGAAAACATTAAAATGGTAGCAGATCCAGACCTTTCCATACGATGAGGAACAAGACTGTAAAGGGGACAGCCAAGTACCATCCATAGATCTGCCATCAGTAGCTACAATTGTAGCCACACTACACTGAAACCTAGCTAGCTTATACAAAGAGTAGCCTTCCAAGCTCTTTCTCCCTACCTGGAATTTGAAGAATGAGTATTGGGTTTGAAACTAACTCTTCTTGCGTCTTGTGCTTTCATTGTTAATTTTTTCTGACAGATACACGGCTGACAAACTTTGGTGCAGGTGGAAAATCAGACCGGGGGGGGTTGGGGGAGTGGAGGGGTGGAAGAGCAAGAGTTTTGCATGTTCCGAAAACAAGTGGCAAGCAGTGCCCACTGACTATGGGTCCTAAAAGACCAATTATAATAATAATAATAATGAAAAAAAATCGCTCATTTGGTTCTTCATACCTTCGCTGGAACATAACGATTTTGTCTTTGTACAAATCGCTCAGATCCAACTGCTGCCCTTTCTTTATGACATCTGGGTGCTTCTTAACCACCAACCATCCAACGTGTGAGAAAAAGAAACCCCTTTTAGCGTTGTGAGGGTCTGCATCAGTTTCAGAATACTTGTGATGGACGCGGTGGTCCCTCGCCCATTCGAAGATGTCGTTTTGTCCTGCGATGCAATCCCATAGCATTAGCAGCAATCTCAGAGGCCATGTAGCTTTGTAAGAACGGTGTGCCCAGAGTCTGTGTGCTCCACAAGTAATGCCGAGTACACCGAGGAAATGAGAAAGCCAGGTCCATAACCAGGTCCGTGGATTTGCTCCGGGTATGAGATAAATGCCGTATAAGGCCATGAGGTGAAGCACGACCATGAAATAAACATTTGTCCAGACAATTTGCCGTTCCGGGCGCTTACGTCCAACGTCGAAAATTTTCGTGTCCGGATCGATGGTTTGTGTCTGCGTGTCCGTCTCACTTCTTGGAGCCATTTTCTGCTGACAGTAAAGAAATTTTTCAAAAGAAAATTAAACTGCGCTGTAAAATATAAACTGTGAGCAACAACAAGATAAATGTTAAACTCAGGGAAAAACCATCGTGGCAACTACTGTGGCGAAAAAAGTAAACATAATTCAAAGCAGGCAGTAAATTATTTAAAAGCGTTGTCCCCAAGCCAAAGAAAGCCGAACGATGAACGACATAATTTGGTTTCCAACAGAAGCCGTTTTCGTAATAAAAGAGTGCAATTTTAACGCTATTTGAATAAAACAATAAAACTGAGTAACGTTTTAAAACAAGTGAAAGCGTAACACGTACGCATGAAAAACTTCTTTCTGGCCTCAAAATGAATTTTAGCGCGCCTTTTCATTACTAACCATTGTTACAGCACTGCACTGTAACGAGTTATTATATCATACTGCATGCTTCACATGACAACCAAGAAGAATCATCCTGCTGCGTGTAAACAAGGTGAAAATTCATGTTTAACGCTATCCTTTCATGACTATCACCATATTCTTGATTGAAAATTTTAAGCAGGAGAAAATTTTACATATTTTTCCTGGGCAATTTTTAATTGCTTCCTACGCTGTTAAAGATGCTTATTATGTAATTTAACGAATCTTTCATCCATAGAAGATTTCCACCAAAAATGACAAAAATAGATCGGTTTTTTTATCGACAAAAAGAAGTTGCACGTCGTCTTGTTTGTATTTCCTACATAGAAACTTGCAGATAAAAATGTATTAAAACGTAACAAACCTGTTGAAAATGTGAGCAAAATTCTTTGTCTTTTCCTCAACGTGTACTGCAGCCGGCGTACCAACCTCTTTGCAATGAACTGATAAAGGCCAAAGGCAAACTTTTATATACGCTTATTCGTCGCATGTTTGGTACGACTATTTCAGGCGAAGCGCTCTCAAAAGGACATTGAAGGTCACCAACCGGAAGTTCCAGTTGGTTGGTTGGAGAATCTCATTATTCATCTACAGAGTTAGCTGAATCTAATACCTTTTTTGAAGGAATCAAAAACCTTTTATGTACTTTAACCGGCAGAAAACATAAGCAAAATAAACGTTGAAGATATTTCGTTGAAAATTATTCATTGTTTAGGGCTCAACGTTCTTAACGTTCTTAACTTCGCTCGTGTTTTCTCACTACCTCGTCCATGTCGTTTAGCTTGACAATAGTCTAGATCGTTCAAGGTTACTTCGTTTCACGTGTCGCGTTTGTTGGCGAACGTGAACAGGTTATTAGTCCAGCTGTTAAGCGCCCAAAATGGCAAAATCGTTCACATACGGTAACATGCTCCAAAGCAACATTAAAAGTCGGCTAAGTTAGGGAAGATAGCTCCACTTGTGTTTTTTAACTCTGGCAACTTTCAGCAAAATTGGTTAACATGCATGGAAAATATCCCTATTTTCATCTCGCCCATGGGCTACCTCATGGGCTACTCTATTGGCTACCCCAAGGGCTAGCCTGTGGGCTTCCTATGGGCTGCCCTATGGCCTACCTTGTGGGCCACAACCAAAATTAATTTTTAAAAATATTATTAAAATACTTTTCTTATAAAAAAGAAAATTATCAGATAAAACATCAACCGGTTTATAAGGGGCCAAAAAGGGGTTGCTATGGACGACTTCTAACCATTATATCTTGGACTCCCTTACTTCCCTGGCCTTAAATTTAGGCCAGGTTTGTCCTATGGAAGTTGCTTTAGGTTTTCGGAAAGTTGCGTTATTGAAAAAGTCATGACGTCATCAAGTTTTAATGACGCCATAGTTTTCTTAATAATGAGAATCTAAAGAAATCCTTTCCACAGATTTTGCATAAGAAGGCTCTTTAACCACTAATACAACTTTTTATTAGGGTAACATGTAGGGAGTTTGACTTTAAAGGGTCTTTAATATTCTGTTCACGTGACTTTCCAAATATGGTCACGCTAAAAAGTTACAGAATCCTCCCATGGAAAAAACATGATCGCGAACCAAACCAGATAAGTTAAAGTTCAGCCCCCCCTTAATAGGCCGCGGAAATGTGACAGAAAGCGGAACACTGCAGATCAACTGCTTAAAGACAACTATGTAAGATCGCCATAAGTCACTTACAGTCATTTTGACCATCTATTAATGTCTCTCCCTAACTACAAAGCGGTTAAATCGACTTTTCTACGATAGATATGTAACAAACACGAGTGTTGTTTACTGCTAACATGCCAAACAAACACACCATGAACTCATCTGTTAGGATCCCAGAAAGAAAACGTGCTATGAAACCGCAAGCGGGCACAACCCGCACTTCTTCGAACAGAATAAAAGTCAGTTTATAGCACATATAAGTCTATCATTCCCCCAAGTTTCATGCTTTTATCAAAAAGTGAACGATTTTGCCATTTTGGGCGCTTAACAGCTGGACTTATAACTACTCACGTGCGCCAACAAACGCGACACGTGAAACGAAGTAACCTTGAACAATCTAGACTATTGTCAAGCCAAACGGCATGGACGAGGTAGTGAGAAAACACGAGCGAAGTTAAGAACGTTAAGAACCTTGAGCCCTAAACAATGGATAATTCTCAACAAAATATCTTCAACGTTTATTTTGCTTATGTTTTCTGTCGGTTAAAGTGCATAAAAGGTTTTTGATTCCTTCAAAAAAGGTATTAGATTGAGCTAATTCCGTAGATGAATAACGAGATTCTCTAACCAACCAACCGGAACTTCCGCTTGGTGACCTTCAATGTCCTTTTGACAGCGCTTCACCTGAAATAGTCGTGCCAAACATGCGATGAGTAAGCGTATATAAAAGTTTGTCCCTTATCAGTTCATTGCAAAGAGGCTGTTACGCAGACAACTTCGCTACACGTTGAGGGAAAGACGAAGAATTTTGCTCACATTTTCAACAGGTTTGTTACGTTTTAATACATTTTTTATCTGCAAGTTTCTATGTAGGAAATACAAACAAGACGACGTGCAACTTCTTTTCGTCTATAATTAAAAAAAACCGATCTATTTTTGTCATTTTTTTGTGGAAATCATCTATGGATGAAAGATTCGTTAAATTACGTAATAAGCATGTTTAACCGCGTAGGAAGGAAGTAAAAATTTCCCAGGATAAATTTGTAATTTTTCTCCTCCCTGAAATTTTCAATCAAGAATATGGTGATAGTCATGAAAGGATAGCGGGAATCATGAATTTTCACCTTGTTTACCCGCAGCAGGATGATTCTTCTTGCTTGTCATGTGAAGCATGCAGTATGTTATAATTACTTGTTACAGTGCAGTGCCGTAACAATGCTTAGCAATGAAAAGGCGCGCTAAAATTCATTTTGAGGCCAGAAAGAAGTTTTTCATGCGTACGCCTAACGCTTCCACTTCTTTTAAAAACGTTGCTCAATTTTATTCAAATTAGCGTTCAAATTGCCCTCTTTTATTTCGAAAATGGCTTCTCTTAGAAACCAAATTATGTCGTTCATCGTTCTTTCCTTGGTTGTGGCGACAACGCTTTTAAATAATTTACTGCCTGGTTTGAATTATGTTTACTTTTCTCGCCACGGCATCTGCCACGATGGTTTTTCCCTGAGTTTAACATTTACCTTGTTGTTGCTGAGTTTGTATTTTACAGCGCAGTTTAATTTTCTTTTGATTTATTCTTTTACTGACAGCAGAAAATGGCTCAAAGAAGTGAGACAGTCACGCAGACACAAACCATCGACCCGGACACGAAAATTTCTGACGTTGGACGAAAGCGCCCGGAACGGCAAATCGTGTGGATAAATGTTTATTTCATGGTCGTGCTTCACCTCATGGCCTTATACGGCATTTATCTCATACCCGGAGCAAATCCACGGACCTGGTTATGGACCTGGCTTTTTCATTTCCTCGGTGTACTCGGCATTACCTGTGGAGCACACAGACTCTGGGCACACCGTTCTTACAAAGCTACGTGGCCTCTGAGATTGCTGCTAATGCTGTGGGATTGCATCGCAGGACAAAACGACATCTTCGAATGGGCGAGGGACCACCGCGTCCATCACAAGTATTCTGAAACTGATGCAGACCCTCACAACGCTAAAAGGGGTTTCTTTTTCTCACACGTTGGATGGTTGGTGGTTAAGAAGCACCCAGATGTTATAAAGAAAGGGCAGCAGTTGGATCTGAGCGATTTGCACGAAGACAAAATCGTTATGTTCCAGCGAAGGTATGAAGAACCAAATGAGCGATTTTTTTCTTTATTATTATTGTTCTTTTAGGACCCATAGTGAGTGGACACTGCTTGGCACTTGTTTTCGGAACATGCCATACCCTTTCCCTAACACCCCTACACTCCCGCAACCCCCCCCCCCCGGTCTAATTTCCCACCTTCACCAAAGTTTGTCAGCCATGTATCTGTCAGAAAAAATGAACAATGAAAGCACAAGACGCGAGAAGAGTTAGTTTAAAACCCAATACTCATGATCATTCTTCAAACTCCAGGTGGGGAGAAAGAGCTTGGAAGGCTACTCTTTGTATAAGCTAGGCAGATCTATGGATGATACTTGGCTGTCCCCTTTTACAGTCTTGTTACTCATCGTATGGAAAGGTCTGGATCTGCAACCATTTTAATGTTTTCCTACTGCTCTGTTATAAGGTATGGATTTTTTGCCATATGACCAGAATAGGGAAATGTATCTTAGCCTTATGAGCCTCTTATAGGTAAAAGTAAATTTGAGCTACACCCCAAGAAGGAATTCCTGATACCTTTCAGGGGTTCGTTTTAAAATTTTAAATGAGTACTTTTGTCACATTATCCCTTGGGATTCCTTTCTCTTGGAAGTAGTTTGTTTAGCAGGTATTTGTGTGAATCAAGTAAGACTGTGAAAACTGATTTTGATCTTGAAAAAGACTGACAGTTAGCTTTTCTGTTTTATTTCAGACACTACAAACTTCTGACAACTTTGTTCAATGTGGTGACTCCAACCGTTGTTCCATGGTACTTTTGGAATGAGAGCCTCCTGAATGCATTTATAATTTGTTATGCATTCCGGTATGCCTTTACCCTTATGTGGGGATCAAGGCCTTACGATAAGAACATTAACCCCTCACAGAACTTCTCTGTTGTCATAGCAACTGGTGGTGAAGGATTCCACAACTATCATCACACCTTCCCACAGGATTACGCAGCCAGTGAATTGGGTTCACCAATAAATCCTTCCAAATGGTTAATTGACATATGCGCCAGGCTTGGACTGGCATATGACTTGAAAACTGCTTCCAAGGACACTGTCTACAAGAGAAGAATGCGTACTGGAGACTTGCAACACTTAAATCACCATGACGATTAGGCCCCTAGTCGGGTGATAAACCCTTCAAGAGATTTCACAAATTTCGGCTTGGATTTGCACTTATCAAGAAATAGATATGAGCCAAATTTGTAGCAAATTTAAAAGGATAGCCAAGCTATAGTAACCAAATCCACTTTAATAAAGTTCTTCATTTATCTAAAGAAGCTATTTTTAGAGCTTTAACGTAGAAACTCAAAGCAAAATTAGAATTAGGGTTCACGTTTTCTTCTAATTGCGTGAACGTGCCTCCACCACGCCAATTTTCTTCATATGCGGGCACCAGCTTAGATTGACTCATGTGTCATCTAGATTAGATTGAATCATGTGTCATCTAGTCTCTAGTCATCTAGTCATCTAGAAAATTTCAAACTATCATCCCAAAAAGTGACCTGGTCGCCTGAAGTCTTATGTGTAAAAACTACTAGCAATGTAACAATTAGCGGTCGCTTTGACCAAGTAGTTTATCCCAGTTTATTCTTGATGTATTAGTCCCCCCCTCCACTATCTTAATGTATTTACTAACGACTTCCTTTTCTTTGTATTTAATGTATGCTTGGAAAAAATAAAGACTCGACATTTTTAAAGTCTCCTATATTAGGAGCAGGTTTATTTAGAATCTTGACGGCGAAGCTGCAACTAGCTACGGCGCGCGAAGCGACAGTCGGCGAGAAGGATCTTCTCTCCAGCTGCCAAATCTAGGGTTCGGTTGAGATTATCTGGCACGAAGCAGGGGAAAAAACCATTCAATAAGAACATTTGAATTAGTTCTTGCACTATACCTTGAGGTGTTTCGCTTGAAATTCCCTTCACAGGTTTGGTTTATCGTTCTTTTGCCTACAGTAAAGACCAAAAATACAGGATGTAAGAAGCTCTTTCTTGAATGAATAGTCATCTTGTTCAACTTAAGCCGTTTGATTCTTATGACTGAGTAATTTCTATCGAATATTAGATTTTAGTTAGGGGATTTCACCACAGTTGTCAGTGTAGCAAAAGACCGAAACAGAAAAGATCCATTAGTGCTCTTGCACGTGTTTGTCCTTTTAATAACTACGTGAACATATACGTGTCTGTCAACATTTATTGACTTGGTCTGTTGTACAAGGTACAACGTCTTGGATTATTTTCTATTCATAGTTTATACAAGGGACAGGGTAAAACGCCTGCTTCGATTTTTCTAGGGGGGGGGTTGTGATTAAAGTACAGACGAACGAATGACGTAATGAGCCGCAAAGTTGTCCGCGCGCAGGTCATCGCTACGGAGATCTTTTTAAAACATTGTTAATTTTGTGCGGACGAGACCAACCCAAAGGCTCTGGGAACGACGTTGCCTTCTTTGTATCCTCACCACGACTAATTGTTATCCTCAAGATCAGTTTCGTGATAGTGTTTACACAAAAAGGTATTTTAATAAAAGGAATTCAAATCACATTGTGCATTATATAAGTCACAAGTAACTTCAGCCGGTCTTGTCACTTAACATTTAAATACTCAATATGCATTGTACTTAGATTTCCAAATGGTAGACACTAGCATATAAAAAACGACGATAGAAGCCACAAAAAGCATACGTATACATTTGAAACTGATCCGCTAGAGGTATTCAAAATGAAATGCTTACCCCAATCTGACTCAAAGACCGTTATGTACCTCGATCAGGGTTGACAATTGTGTAGCTTATTGCGTCATACCTATTAAATGAGTGTTTTTCTTCGAAGTCATTTTAGCGTCTCAAGAGTCGGTCCACGAAAAGTTCAAAGATTTTTGGAAATGGTCAGAAACAATTAACTCCATCTCAAACTTTGCCTGCTGAAAGCTAGTCATGAGCAAGTCAGTAATCAAAAGTGATTGTTTTGTCTTCTAGAACTAGTTGGTCAGGTGGCAATCAAAGTTTAACTTCCTCCCCCGGAAGCAATTTTTAAACATCTCAGTCCTATCAAGACGAATGTTCCTTATCGTAAATTAAATGATGTCTCTTAAAAAGAGTCTAAACTGACCTACAGTGTGTTGCCCAGTTTTCGTACACTTTAGTTTGTAATCGCTATTTATTTTCGTCTGTGAGACGAAAATTTCTGAAATTCCATTTTAAGATAGCCCTTTTACTTACCTTTAATATATAAAACGATTGGCCCCTTGATCGACGTCTGTTCAAAATTATGCCATTTTTCCCAAAACTCCTAAGTTGCCCAGTCTTCGTACACCTGGCCCAGTTTTCGTACAGCGACAAAACAACATTTCTCCACGAAAACGCTCGACGCAAACTGATGTGTCAGCCACCCTGCTGAGTGCTTATCGTGTTTTCTCTTCGATTTGTGAATAAATATCGGCTTAGCGACCAATGTTTGGTGTACAAAGCAAATGGTTATTCGGGGGGTGGATGTTTAATCGATCCTGCAGTGTTGATTTTTTTGTCCCTCACTTTTGGGCGGCTTTTCTTACGCTCAATCCACTGGCTCGTACGTCATTTGCTGCCTTGGTAAAGGTAGTTGACAGGTTATAATTCTGCGTATTACAACTGTTAAGAGATTCGACGTTTTCCTTCCGTTTCCGCTTACGCCTTTGGAATAGCAAACGCTTTACTTCCGTTTCCGCTTACGCTTGCTTTTCTTACCTACTTTTGTAAATATTTATTAGAATCGCAACGGAGTGAAAAAAATCGGTAAAACCGGTAAACTAACGATATTTCAAGGTATATGTCAACATTCTATGCATAGACATCTACCTTAGTTAATTATTTGACGACTTAGATTGTTTGCGTGGGATTAAGTTTATTAAATATTCGTGACCTTTGCGTGACCTGGATGTAAAGCGTCGTTTTATACCACAACAAATACATGTAGTGTATCGTACTTTGCAAGGATTGTTGTGTAATCTTGCTGCACTTGCGACTTATTAGTTTTCGAACAGTAAAGTTTAAAATTCAGTTTTTTAACTTATTTAAAAATAGGTTTTTAGAGAGGCGCAGCTAAGTGTACGAAAACTGGCACAGTAGGTAAAAATGTATGCGAAGATTCTCACCGCTAAAATTCAGGATAAGTTAAATTTAAGCTGGCGTTGAAAGTTTTTCCATTCACTTTCATCTTTTATCTATCATCTGCCCAAAACTCATGAAGTTCCTTGCAAAATTACCAACAAAACGGGCTATTTGTTCATCTACAATACCTTTACTGTGCAGTGAAGAGTGCAAATATTAGCCGCTAAACTTTTACTCTCCTCGAAAGAAATTGTCCGCACTGACCTGCTTCTTCGTCAGAAAGCCCGCAAAACCGGCAATTTATAGCTGAAATGTTCCTTTTACTTTTGGAATTCTTCGATTGACGAAGATTTAAATGACCGACGAAAATAATCAAATAAAGTTCTTTTTGTACGAAAACTGGGCCCGTACGAAAACTGGGCAACATACTGTACATTAGCCCCTGGCTCGGGAGATTAGGCGACTACTCCCTCACTATGACGTTAAATTTAATTTACCTTTTTTATTATTATTATTACCTTCCTCGTTTTAAAATAAAAATCTTTCTTTCAGCATCTACTTAACAACTGGGGAATAACTTTCAACAAGGAGGGTGGTTTGGCAGATTTGAAAAACTGGCATTTTTATCTGATTTCGGTGGACGTTTTCTATGTAAAATTCAAAATGAGTGATTGAACTACAATTCGTAAAGGAGCCAAAGGTTATACCTAAACATTATTGAAAACGTTTAGCGGGCAATTTGCTTAATAATAAGCTCAATCAAGGTTACTGTGCAAAATTTCAGGTGAGTCAGCAGATATGAGTCTATTTTAGGACATTGACCTTCTTGTTTTCACCATAAAAGTCGTTGTTCAAAGTCTAGCTATGTTTATTAGTTGACGATTTTAAAAGTGCTTTCGTTTTTTTTTTTTTTAATCATCTCTACGTGGACTTTTAAGGACAAGGATGGCTTGGTTCAAAGTCATCGTTTGTCATCAAAGTCTTATCTCTAGAGACAATTCAAAGTTCATAGCTACTCGTCTGTCCACATTCTTTATAAAGTGTCATCTCATCATTGTAAGGATAATGCAAAAGATGTCTGAGCTTCAACGCTGAAATAAATAACCGACGTTTCGGTAATACGGCCTTCATCAGGGACAGATCATAAAAATACTTCTCATTTTTAATGTTATTAAGTTTTTCCTTATGTCTCTAATAATTTTGAGGTATTTTGCAAGTTTCTATTCAAACCGACTTTAAGAAGTTTAAATTTTTAGCCTAGATTTGCTGTCTGTTGAGACAAATCCAAGAGTGACCAAAATCCCTCAGAATTACTCTCACGTCGCGCCTCAATTTCCCATTTATTTATTTATTTATTTATTTATTTATTTATTTATTTATTTATTTATTAATTTTGAGGGGCTGTATTTGCTTTCTCAAAATAACTCGCTGAAGAGCTTTCATTTACTCCACAGACCAGTAAAACGTCATACGACAACTAAACATTTCACGACTCAATAATTAGCTGTGAGTTAACCAAGCGAGATAACTATATTTAAAAAATATTTTGTCGTAATCCATTGCTTGTCTGAAGTGCTTACAGCATATATCAACAATTTATATCTGATCGGACTAACAAATAAATGGTAATACCGTAAAAAAGCAAAGGGTCTAAATAAGTGATATTTCAGGCCCCAGTAGGTGGGTATTGGTATCCGGTATCCCTTAAACTTTTTCTTAACATATCCCGTATCCCGTATCCCTTGGGTTATAGGGTCGAACAAAGTCGGACTCTAGTTTAGCCATGAAGATATTTGCGAGGACTGGAGATAAAGGGTTTCCCATACCGCATCCGTCAATTTGTTTGTTTTTTACTGGCGCTCTTCATAGAGCTAAGCGCATCTCTTCGAAAACGTTTGGCTTTTTCCTTCTTTTTTAACGTTTTTTAGCCTTGTAAATAGTGTTTTTGATATCATTTTGCCTTCTAAAACTAGTTGGACGTATGGATATGTAAAAGATAAAGGATAAAATCACACTCGGGCCAAAGACACCCACACGGCCGGAGCTTATCCCGGTTTCCGTAGCATGAAGCAACTGAGAGTATTGCTACTCCCCCCCTGGACAGGATGCTAGTCCATCGCAGGGTTACCCCCACCCCTCCACCTGGGTGGAGAAAGTACAATGTGGGGTAAAGTTTCTTGTCTAAGGAAACAATTCGATGGTAGGCACTGGCGTCGAACCACCGACCTTCAGATCTGAAGTCCATTGCACTAACCACTACACCAAAGGGCCCCCCTAAGTTGGTCACGTGTTAGCCAATTAAAGTTTTAAAACTTCTTTCCCCGGAAGCAATTTTTAAACTGCTAACTTTGCATGTCATTCCTATCTAGACGAATGCTGTCTCTTTACTAGACTGACCTTCCTCGTTTGAAAATAAAAATCTTTCTTTCAACATTTACTCAACAACTGGGGAAAAATTTTAACAGGAAGAATTAGTGGTTTGGCAGACTGGGCATTTAAGGACTAGGATAGCTTGGTTCAAAGTCACCTTTTAGTCTCTCTAGAGACTATTCAAAGTTCATATCTACTCGTCTGTCAAAGTCCACATTCTTTATCAAGTGTCATCTCATCATTGTAAAGATAATGCAAAAGATGTCTGAGTTTCAAAGCTGAAATAAATAGCCGAAGTTTCGGCAATACTGCCTTCATCAGGGACAAGAAACTTTGTTAGTTCGTTGCTTTCGTCTGGAAAAAAATTCAAACATCGTGCACGCGGAAAACTGAGCGCACGCTTGTAAGTCTTGCAAACAAGCCACAAGAGACCAAAGTCTTGGTTGAGACCCCTCAGCGTCAACCTTTTAAGATCTTGTAGTTCATGACGCAGATGTAACACATTTATTTTCGTCGCGTTTTTTCCTGTCCTGTTCGCCCAAACCCGCTCTGATCGCAGCAACCATGTATCCAGTCGACATTATAAACCTACTGGCAATGATCAATGCCACTCAACTCGAGAGCAACTTGGAAACTCGTCTACATGGAGATACGGAGATACCTTTAACCCTTTGCATACCAAAAAGAAACAGACTTTTTAAAATAAAAACACCCTTTTTTTCAAGATACACCATTCCAACCAAAGAATGGCAAGGGTGCGCACCACCTATTATAGAAATCATCCCCTAAAATCCCCCAAATCGACAAACTGCTATGTTTTAGGAAAAATTAGGACATTCACATAAACCTTAACAAATTTTTAAAATATTGCTTAAGTCCCTAAAAATTGACACATGGAGATCTTGGAACAAGGACATATTTTTGTGCATGGCCACGTATATCCACCAAGAGACAACTTGGTACGTATAAAACTTGGCAAGAGGCTGAAAAAACAAGTGAGACATTTCGAAATCGACTGTGCGTTACGCCTTGACTTAAGTGTGAGGACCAGTTTTTTTTTGCGTGCGCATTTGCTTGCAGGTGGATAAATGGACTTTGTGACTGTATCGGCCGCAATTTTGTAGATCAAGCAGGCCGAGGGAATTTAGGCGTGACAGTAATTGTAGGGGATTTTCGTCAACTTTGAATCTGAACTCCGCTCGAGATTGAAGGACTTTCGGAATTTGTCTTTTTGTAGCGATAAGTTACGTAATTTGCATGTCTGAACATATTTTGACCAATGGAGACGTCACTGCCGTCATGAGTGTAATTATCATAAAAATACTTCTCATGTTCAATGTCATTAATTTTTAACCGATGACGTCACGTCGTCACTCCGTTTATGTGGAGGGTAAATTTCAACGAGCGAACGATGTTTGTCTCCGCCTGTGAGGCCCGGGGGGTACCCTATGGGTTTTGGGGTAGGGGTGTGCCACTCAGAAAAGTAAAATAGTTGGAGTACTTCGCCTGGACTGTGAAGTGTCTGGATTCGATCTCGATCAACTAGGACCTACTTTATTCCGTCGAATGTGCTGTTTTTGTGGACCGAGGTTTGGCAGGTTTTTGGCTAGTGTACTTGCCCGAGGGATACAAATTTCCGAAAAAAAAATGCAGGCAAGACAATGAACTCGACTTGGTTCGGGAATTCCCATGCATATGTCGTTGCACTCGTTTCCCTTTTTAATCTCCAAGCCCAATTATTCGTTTTTTGAAGGAGCCCATTTTGATTTCCAAGCAGAATCAATACAATTCGAATGCGAGATAACTGTTTACTGAGATTGGGAAGCAAGCAGCTTTTGAAAGTGCGAGCTGAATTTTAACACTTTCGTACTGTTCGAAGGCAAAGCAAACGAAATTTATTCGGCTAAAAAGTGGAGACGTAAAACAAGTTTACACGAGAGCTAAACATAACGTGGGGAATTTAGAAACGTGAACAATTATTATGCAAATAGGTACGCTTTGCTTCGCGATTCGCGAAGTAAAAAGACGAAAATTGTCATAGCCGACTTGACTTGCAACAAGAAAACATACCCCTTAAATTGTCGGCGTGAGTTGAAGCCAAACTCCAGCCTTTAGGCAGATAAATACCGTAATAAAATAGAAGGAATAACTGCTTGTGCTTGCAAATGATTGTCCTGTACGTTTGGGCAGGATCTCGGTGGCACGTGCAGCTACACACCCGATGCGTTGTCCGCGTGACAGGGAACTAACGGCGATAATGAAGTCGCGTGTTCCCCAGAAAGTCAGAAAATCTGAGATCTGAGCATTCGGAAGGCAGAGTTGTGGTGTATTGTCGTCGGCCAAGTTTCTGCTCACTTGCATACAAACGTAACTAGTTGTGCACATTTGACCCGCTGATAACTCCACAGACTTAAAACGTCATACGACAGCTAAACATTATAGGCATTTCACGACTCAAGATTTAGCTGTGAGTTAACCAAGCGAGATAACTATATTTAAAAAATATTTTGTCGTAATCCATCGCTTGTCTGAAGTGCTTACAGCATATACCGACAATTTGTATCTGATCGGACCAACAAATGAATGGCAATACCCGAAAAAGCAAAAGGTCTAAATAAGTGATATTTGAGGCCCCATTAGGGAGGTTTTCGTATCCCGTATCCCTTTACCTTTTTCTTGAAGGAAAGAATCTATATTAGTGGCTTTTGTGAAAAGCAAAGGGCCTACATTGATGGCCTTTCTATGTAAAGCAAAAGATTAAAATTAGGGGTTTCGCAATTGCGTGATAAAAAGTAAGCAAGTTATCTGATTTACTGACTGCACGATTAAAAAAAGCACCGAGTCTGAATTTTAAAAATTGACTTTTTACGGCTTCGTGATGAAAGCTAAGTGTGTGGGACTTAATGAATTCCTTTAACAACACTAACTCCGTGTGAAAACGAGCTCTAGGCTAGTGCAACAATCATTACCTATCATTACCTATCGGCGCAGTAAGCAAAATTAATTCAAATTAAAGGATTCGCAGTCATTCTATGGAGCTTCCAAGGTATTCTATAGTTAAGCCATTCAAGACGAAGAGTCCAGACATACAGAACACTTCTTCAGTGGATTTCTAAAGAAACCTGGACGAAAAAAATCCGCGGCAGATTTGCAGATGAATTAATTACCATTACGAACTATTTCAAACCTCTCATGCCTCGCCTTTCTTCCTTTTTTATTTTATTTTTATTTTTTATTTTCCTTCATCTATGGAAAATAAAACAGTTTCTGATATCAGCACTGTTAAAGGTTGTTTCTATTAAAAGAAGCAAAAAAACCCTTGTCTACACCATCCGCTGGTCAGTATGAAGCTGCAGCCACGAAAAATCAAGAAAACAGAGCGAGTGCTTCATAAATTCTCTCTTTAAGTCTTTCATTTCTTGACTTCATTAGCTTATTATAGGCTGTCTGAAGCCCCGGCTAAACAGTGAAACATTTTCGTCCAACATCGTGTTTGTCACACAAAACGTCAGGTGGCTAAACGGGGAAACAAGGGATCAAACGGGATCAAACGTCGGACTTTGGAAAACCATTTAAATGCAATAAAACATGTTCTTCCAACGCAATGTTAGACAAAAATGTTTGATCGTTTAGCTGGGGCTTAAAAGTATTTATTAATTGGAATTATACTTCCATTTCACTTAGTTGCTTTTTAATCATTCAGCCCATGCATTCTTTACAATGGCGGATTAGTATTTCACAAAGGCTTTACAGTACGGTGTTAAGAAACGAGACGTTGAAGGATAGAATACCATTATTAACAGCATATGAAATGCAGCCATGAGCAAAAAAAAACTGCAGACAAAGCTTGTCACTTTTATATGATCTAACACTCAAAGTTTAATGAATGCCGTAATTTGGACAAATAGAATTTGCTTTATTTTCCCTCGAAAAACCTGTTCACGTGCGCCAACGAACGCGACGCGTGAAAAGAAGTGACCTTGAACGACCTAGGCTATTTTCAAGCTAACCAATCACAAAACGGCTTTTTCGGGCCAAACGACATGGAGGAGGTAGTGAGAAAACACGAGCGAAAAAAAGAACTTCCGCGAAGTTAAGAACGTTGAGGCCTAAATAATGAATAATTTTCAACAAAATATCTTCACAGTTCATTCTGCTTGTGTTTTCTGTCGGTTGAAGTATATAAAAGGTTTCTGATTCCTTTAAAAAAAGTATTAACTTCGTAGATGAATAATGAGATTCTCTAACCAACCAACCGGAACTTCCGCTTGGTGACCTTCAATGTCCTTTTGACAGCGCTTCACCTGAAATAGTCGTGCCAAACATGCGATGAATAAGCGTATATAAAAGTTTGTCCCTTATCAGTTCATTGCAGAGAGCTTCTTACAGAGACAACTGCGCTACACGTTGAGGAAAAGACGAAGAATTTTGCTCACATTTTCAACAGGTTTGTTACGTTTTAATACGTTTTTTATCTGCAAGTTTCTATTTAGGAAATACAAACAAGACGACGTGCAACTTCTTTTTGCGGTAAAAACGGATCTATTTTTGTCTTAAATTACGTAATAAGCATGTTTAACTGCGTAGGAAACAGTTAAGAAATATCCCAGGATAAATTTATAATTTTTTCTCATCCCTAAAAGTTTCAATCACCTGGTGATAGTCATGAGAGGATAGCGTTAATTATGAATTTTCACCTTGTTTACACGCAGCAGGAAAATCCTTCTTGCTTGTCGTGTGAAGCTTGCGGGATGTTATAATTACTCGTTACAGTGCAGTGCCGTAATAATGCTTAGCAAGAAAAAGGCGCGCTAGCTATATTCCATCGTTTTGAGGCCAGAAAGAAGTTTTTCATGCGTACGCGTTACGCTTCCACTTGTTCTAAAAAGGTTGCTCAGTTTTATTCAAATTAGCGTTCAAATTGCACTCTTTCATTTCGAAAACGGCTTCTGTTAGAAGCCAAATTATGTTGTTCATTCTTTCCTTGGCTGTGGCGACAAAGCTTTTAAATAATTTACTGTCTGGTTTGAATTATGTTTACTTTTTTCGCCACAATATTTGCCACGATGGTTTTCCCCTGAGTTTAACATTTACCTTGTTGTAGCTGAGTTTGTATTTAACAGCACAGTTAATGTTATTTTTTTTTTCTTTCTTCACTGACAGTAGAAAATGGCTCCAAGTGAGACGGTCACGCAGACACAAACCATCGACCCGGAGACGGAGACGGAGACGAAAATTTCCGACTTTGGACGAAAGCGCCCGGAGTGGCAAATCGTGTGGCTAAATGTTTATTTCATGGTCGTGCTGCACCTCACCGCCTTATACGGCATTTATCTCATACCCGGGGCAAATCCACGGACCTGGTTTTGGACCTGGCTTTGTCATTTCCTTGGTGGACTCGGCATTACTTGTGGAGTACACAGACTCTGGGCACACCGTTCTTACAAAGCTACATGGCCTCTGAGAATGCTGCTAATGCTATTCAATTGCATCGCTGGACAAAACGACATCTTCGAATGGGCGAGGGACCACCGCGTCCATCACAAGTATTCTGAAACTGATGCAGACCCTCACAACGCTAAAAGGGGTTTCTTTTTCTCACACGTTGGATGGTTGTTGGTTAAGAAGCACCCAGATGTCATAAAGAAAGGGCAACAGTTGGATCTGAGTGATTTGTACGAAGACAAAATCGTTATGTTCCAGCGAAGGTATGAAGAATCAAATTAGTGATTTTTTTTCATTATTATTATTATTATTATTATTATTATTATTATTATTATTGTTCTTTTAGGACCCTTAGTGAGTAGGCACTGTCCGAACAAGCAAAATGCTTTCCCTTCCACCCCTCTGCCCCCTCCCCCTCCCCCTGGGTCTAATGTTTCACCTTCACTAAAGTTTGTCAGTACCATGTATTTGTCAGATAAAGTTAACAGTGAAAGCACAAGACGTGAGAAAAGCTAGTTTAAAACCCAATACTCATTCTTCAAACCCCAGGTGGGGAGAAAGAGCTTGGAAGGCTACTCTTTGTATAAGCTAGGTTTGTAGTGTGGCTAGCATAAGTGATGGCAGAGCCATGGAAGGTACTTGGGTGTCCCATTTTACAGTCTTGTTCCTCATCGTATGGAAAGGTCTGAATCTGCTACCGTTTTAATGTTTTCCAACTGCTCTGTTATAGGGTGTGGATTTTTTGCCACATGACCAGAGTAGGAAATTTTTTTTTCCAGAATATGTACCTCTTAGAGGTAAAAGAATTCCTGATACTTTCAGGTGTGCTTTCAGGAGTTCCTTTCAAAATTTTAAATGAGTACTCTTGTCACATTATCCCTTGGGATTCCTCTCTCTTGGAGGTAGTTTGTTTAGCACTTATATGTGTGAATTAAGTAAGACTGACTGTGAAAACTGATTTTATACTTGAAAAACTGACAGTTCGGTTTTTTGTTTTATTTCAGACACTACAAGCTTCTGTCCACTCTCTTCAATGCAGTGATTCCAACCGTTGTTCCATGGTACTTTTGGAATGAGAGCCTTCTGAATGCATTTATAATTTGTTATGCATTCCGGTATGCCTTTACCCTTAATGCAACTTGGTGCGTGAACAGCGTGGCTCATATGTGGGGATCAAGGCCTTATGATAAGAACATTAACCCTTCGGAGAACTTCTCTGTTGTCATAGCAACTGGCGGTGAAGGATTCCACAACTATCATCACACCTTCCCACAAGACTATGCAACAAGTGAATTGGGTTCACAAATAAATCCTTCCAAATGGTTTATCGACATATGCGCCATGCTTGGACTGGCATATGACTTGAAAACTGCCTCCGAAGACACTATCTTAAAGAGAAGAATGCGTACTGGAGACTTGCAACGCTTAATCCACCATGACGACTAGGCCTCCAGTTGGTCGATAAACCCTTCAACAGATTTCACAATTTTGACTTGGAAAGATGAATGAACTACCAGATTGTACTGTTCAACAGAGTGATAGTTAAGTCATAAGCATTTCAAGTGCAGACTCAAAAGGGATGAATGTATGCTCATTTAAAAAAAAATTATCTGAGATGTTATGTACATGCCCCCTGCTGGCCTCTCTTGGGATATGCCTAGATTCATAATCCCAAACCTCCCCTTCACCCCATCTCATAAAACCCTGAATCCTTTCCTGCAGATTAAAGACTGACCAACTGAGCAGCCAGCGTGTTTCAAAAGTTTACAAGCCTAAAGTTGGTTCACATCAAGACCAAACCTGGCTGTTTTTTGGTAGAAATTGATTTTTTTAAATAATCTTTAAAGGGGGAAGCTTATCTAGTAAAATTGTGATAAAGAATAGCACTTGTTAGTGAGAGTGAGAAAAAAAAATCTGCTTTCATGAATATTTAAAGAAACGTACAAGTAGCAGGGGGTCCAAACTACAATTAAGATGTGAACTGTTGTTTGGGGGATAATTTATACCATGTCTGCTGTTTATGGGTGTAAATTAAATGTTTGGTAGACAGCAGAAAATGTGCGTGTGCGTTTTCTGTTGTTAAAATTAATGTTTGGTAGTATATTTATCACAAAAGTCTTGTACTTTGGTAATAATTATTGGTTTGTTAAAAAATGTCTGTTCTGATTGGATTCAGTAAGTTTCTATTCTTGAGAATACAACGTGGTTAGATGAACCTCCTTTGAGGTGAAATTGTGTTCATATTGTGCACATCGAGCCTGATATAACTATTGAAATGAGTTTGAGGGATGGAGATTCTGAATTAAGCTGTCTTATCCCCTGACAGGACATGTTAGCTAGGTCTGTAAAAACCTTGTTCCCAGAGTCCCTGTTACACTAGACCAGTGGCCGGGACTGAGGGCTTCTCATTTCCCATTCTGCTGGACAAGGGTGATGAGAGCTCTGGGAATGAGATTGGGTCCGGTGGTAGTAAGCCTGTGTACAGGCTCTTTGGTGGGAGAAAAATTGTGCAAGCCAAGTGCTGAACGGAACAAAGTAGCACCCTATCCCCCACTACTTAAAGTAGCCTGTTTAAAGAGGCTAGGAGTACAGTAGCCAATCATCCACACCTCCTTCAAAACATATAATTACATCAGGCTACACGTAAAAATAAGTGCAACACCACTTCAGATGTTTGTCTTTTGTTATTGTGTAAATTGACAGAAAATAAGAAAGTTAAGTTTAATATATGATGTAGATTCTTCTTTATGCAACACTGAACAGTGTCATGAGGAAATGCATATGGTGTAAGATGTTCTTGAAATTATAAATTAAGATATTTTAGGACACTGCATGTAAATGTACACTTGTGAACAAAACATGTAAACTTGCACTTGTGAGTAGCTAAACTTGATGTAACTGTTTTTGTTAATAAAAAAAAAGATTAGACTGATATTAAGATGAACAATTCTTGCATTTCTGTCATGTAATATTTCTGTAGATCAAGTTTTAACTGGTACAGATGAGCCTACCATATAAACTCACTGTACACTGTCTTACAGCCACATTTAAGTGTCCATCAGTAGGGTAAAAATGTATAGTTTTATGTACCTGGAGGTAGGCCACATAAGGAAGTTGTCCAACACCCCGGGTGCAGGGGTACTCCCTATTATGTAGGTTTTATGGGGATGCTCTGCCCAAAAGGGGTACCCTTTTGCATTTGCAGTGTGTGAAAGAGTAGGGAAATTTATTTGCAGGTTAAAGGGTTACCAGAAATTACACCTTAAACTGAATGCTTGAAGCATTGTAGGGGACAAGAATCCCACAATGATCCTCTGCCTTTGGCTTATTTTGACCAATTTTTTGAGGCATAGTTTAAGAGGTGCAACTCTTGTCCTTGGTACATGGAAGGGGAGGCATCTCAAAAGGGTAATAGGGTTTTGAAACTTTGATGAACACCCCGTGAAAGCATGTCATTGCTACTTACCACCATCTTGTCGGATAGTCACCCTGGGCGATTTTTTTTTTCCGAGACCAAAGTGGGAGTGATTTTTCAAGGGTGCAGTTACGCAGATAAAGTTACCCAGCCACTGAACAGCTGAGGCCAGAACCAAAATTTGGGGGGTTTTAGAACGACAGTATTTGTTGACCAAAAGCACAGTCCACCACTCAAATAGATAATGGTTACCCTGTGCTGTGAAAACTGATCACGTATACAAGTTGCCTGTTTCACATGACTGCTTTTTATGAATTAGTTAAGATTGCAATGATGCGCAGTGATATTGTGTCTGGCGCTAAGCAACTTATTATTCATCCACTGTGGTTATTGCGCTCCTGCACACTACTCCTCTCCAAAAACTATGGCTCCACGAGATTCAACAGTGGCATCTCAATCAGAAGCGAAGACCTCTGACAAAGGGCAAAAAACACCGCAGCGACAAATCGTGTGGTTTAACGTTTATTTTATTGCAATGCTGCACCTAATGGCGTTATACGGCATTTATCGCATACCCGGAGCAAATCCACGGACTTGGATATGGTCAGCGCTTTTACATTACCTTGCAGGGCTTGGCGTCACAGCTGGTGCTCACAGACTGTGGTGTCATCGATCCTACAAGGCTACATGGCCTCTGAGATTTATACTAATGCTATGGAATTGCATCGCCGGGCAAAACGACATCTTCGAATGGGTGAGAGACCACCGCGTCCATCACAAGTATTCTGAGACCGACGCAGACCCACACAACGCTAAAAGGGGTTTCTTTTTCTCACACGTTGGATGGCTGATGGTTAAGAAGCACCCAGATGTCATAAAGAAAGGAAAGCAGTTGGATCTGAGCGATTTGTACGAAGACAAAATCGTTATGTTTCAGCGAAGGTAATTAATTAATTTAGGCCAACACCCATTCTCTCTTGAACAGGCAAATGACTGCTAGGGGTGGGAGAGTAAGGCAGAATAGGTTCGATGATGATAGGCAAACACCACGGGATTAGCGTGATGTCATTTGTGTACTTTTGATACTTTATACTGGGTACGTTTTGGGTGGAAGTGGTTAGGTTAACCAACAGTTCCGACCTTTGGCACTCTTAACACATTTATCGTTCCGCTTGGAAAGTTGCATTATTTATTTGCCGCATGTAAAATTTGCATGACGAGAGATCTTATACGTGGCATTTTGTGTCGCTTCAAAGTCCGGGGGGCTGGGGTTACCCAAGAACGTTTCCTAAGCGGGGAGGCTCCGCCCAGAAGTTTAAACTCTTACCATTATTTTACCATTTTCTCTAGTTTTGATCAAGATCGGGAGTTCCTTTCGTATACCTTCAACAAAAATAGACACCTTTTTCATATCTCAAAGATAAACCAAAACCTTACATACATCATCATGGGCTTTTGGTCGCTCCAAGTTTCCAAGCTTTCGTATGTTTCTGCGTTGTGATTTCTGCCAAAAGTTTGCAATTCTTTATAGTATTTAGAATTAACTGCTATCCCTTTAGTTTAAGTTGTAATTAGGCGACCCTTAAAATACTAAACCAACAAATTTCTCTACATTTTTGCGCTCTGTAAGCGCAAAAAGGCACCCTTCTCAAGCGGTGCCTCCCTGTCTGGGCCACTTTAGGGAGCAGCCCAGGGCATCAAAGTTGACTTAAGTCCTTGAATATCACTTTCAGTCAGCCAATAATCGTCAGAGAGCAAGCTATTCACTGTACTTCCATGACCTATTGCAGATCTCATCTAGTCTTAAAACGACTTCACTCTTCACTTTGAGGAGAACAAAATCGTTATTTTTCTGTTGAAAACCTACTGGACTCGAGAAAGATTAAGACATGTGATTGTATAACACCTGCTCGATCTATATTGACATATTGGCGCTGTTGCACGCAAACTTTCATCGATTTAAGCTTTACGTAAATTATAATAGAGGGACAGAAATCAATAATTTTAAACACTGAAGACTAAGTGATTCCGCGTAATTTCGTAAATGTATATTTGATTTAAATTACAAGAATGACAGACACCCCATCTTCTTTCTTACAGATATGCCATCTTGTTTGTAATTCATGAAGCAGTGGTTTTTAGAAGGGCTTGTCATATGCCTTAGGAACCAGTTTTTAGTAATGCTCTGCTATACACGTGACCTTGTTACGCGCGAGTAATAACGATTAGCCGTTTCAACCCGGAGTTAGTCATTTCGTTGTCCTAACTTTAGAGTATGGGAATAAAATTCTAAATGGTGTAAGCACCAAACCGTGGCTGAATTGAAATGTGCCATTTATTCAATGCTTACTATTGTTAGGCGGCGCGACGTGCCTAGGCACGTCGCTGCCGTCTCGTAAAATGCAAGGCACATTCCTGAATTGTCGGAAGTCAGTAGACTTAGTCTCCGCACGGGCTCTAAACAATCAGGCTCGTTATAATGACGTGGATTTTACGCGATTGAAAGCTAATGTTTCAAATACCGGACGATTTGTTGGTGACATGACCATTCTTGCATGTGAAGCGTAATTTTGCTGTTTTGAGTTTCGCGGCGTATTGAAGTTGAGTAAAGGTAAGCGTTGAAATGTTTATTTCGCTGTTTTGAGGACATTTCGTTTTTAAGGGGTAGTGTTTACAAAGGCTAGCGACAACTTGGGAGTTGAATTTAATGGTTATTTTTATATCCTAGGCACTACAAGAAGCTACACATCCTTTTCAACATGATCATACCAACTGCAGTTCCATGCTTCTTCTGGAATGAGAGCCTCTCCAATGCATTTTTCATTTCATATGCATTGCGATACGCCTTCCATCTTAACGCTGCCTGGTGTGTCAATAGCGTGGCTCACATATGGGGAACACGCCCATATGACAAGCACATCAACCCTGCTGAAAGTATGGTTGCTATTATATCAAGCAGCGGTGAAGGATATCACAACTTCCATCACACATTTCCACAGGACTATGCTACCAGTGAGTTTTCCTCGCCGCTGAATTTCACCAAAATTTTCATTGATGTTTGGGCGATGCTTGGGCTTGCATATGATCTGAAAACTGTTTCAAAGGAGGCGATATTAAGGAAGAGAATGCGCTCAGGAGATCTTCAACAGGAAAAGCAACATGAAGAGTAGAATATGGCTAAAACGGACGATAAACCCCGACATCTTTATACAAATTCTCCTTACTGATCTCCATACATTTCATTGACTTCTAATTGGGTGAACTTGTTTAAACATCAAGACAATTCATCTCTGGTGATCATTTTCTAAATTCTCGTGACCTGTATATGTTGTAGTGCACAGATATGATGAGGAGAAAATTGATGCTCATCACTATTGGGGTTTAAAGGGTTAAGTGAAGTTTGGTGGGCTGTTTATTTTGCAGATTGGCGATTTTTCATTTCCGAGAACAACGTTTTGCGATTTGGGTCGACTCAGTTCTCAAGTAGAAACTAATGCCCCATTCACACCAAAGCTTAAACACGTTTAACAGTCGTTTAATTTAACAAGTTTGAAAATTGTTTTCTTTGTAAAAGTTGTTTGCTGATTTTTTTTCTACTACGAATTTAGTGCAAATGAAAAAACAAGTAAAAGCTCACTTGAATTCTTTGTTTAAGCTTGTCATTCAGCTTTCTGTCGCTGAATTTCATTTTGTTAAACCTGGTTTAATTAAACATGTTTTGTCGGTGTGAATGGGGCATAAGTTTTGTGATATCCTATCACTGGACAGCGGAACATAACGTGTAATTTATTTCCGGCATCAAAACGTTACAAAGTCGAGCATTGTTTGTCCTAATTTACAATGGCCACTATAAGTTTAACTTCGATTGAGACAGATTTTACTTAACCATGGGTCAAAAAGCTTCCTTTTCTTGATGAGAAACTTGCACGCGTTCACTGATTGACAACGCCGGTTTCCCACCAAAACGAAAAACTTTGTTTCCTGCCGAAACGAGAGTCTCTGTTTCCCAGTCCCGCCGACTGGGCCGGAATAAGACTCCTCCCGCCAAAACAAATTTTATAGGTGCGTTATTGACTAAGTGTGAGGTGAAGATGGCTAAATATTGGCCAAGTTCTTTTTTTTTTTTTTTTTTTTTTTTTTTTTTGAGTTTTTATGAACCAGCTAGGCGAAGTCGATGACCCGGCTTCAGAGAAAACTTTTCTTGCGGGAACACAGTGGGCAATCCCGAGCGAGAAAGATAGCTCCATCTTGCTCGCTCGGGTAGCCAATCAGAGCACAGGATTTGGTTCATCTTGCCCGCTTTCACAGCCAGCCATATAATAAAAATTCTACAAGTCGTATATGGCTTTTTATTACACTGAAAATAAAATCATGTTTAGTTGCTCTTTTAGGCTCGTGGTAATATTATCACATAAAAGAAAAGGGGTTCTTTTCCGTACCTGTAAGGCTCAAAATCGAAATTGTATAGGGAGATAAAATCTAAAATGACTAACGTTATTCCATGAGAACAGCGTACAATGAAATTAAGCCACGCCTATTAGACAAGATTATCCTTCCTTTAATTTCCGACGAGAACGCTCGTCACTTTTGAATGAAAGTCCCCCCTTGGGTCGAGTTTAAGCGCATTTGACAAAAAGAGACCAACAATCGACAACTTCAGAAACAGTATAAGAGATAAATGACTGAGGATGCTTGTTTTAACTATAATATAGTACTGTGTACTGCATGACACTTTTATTTATTTTATTGTCATTTTAGAGTGACACAGGAATATATCATAAGTCGGCGAGGTATGATCGTCCGGGTGAGTGTAGTCCTGAGAAGGATTGTTTGAGGTGACATTGACTGAGGTTTCGACAACCTGAGCGGAAGTCATCATCAGAGTCAAGTGAATTGTGAATCGTCAGTAGATGTTATAAGTCTGTAATTGTTGTCCTGATCGGTTGACGAACTCGTGATGTAAGTTATTGGTCGTCTGTCAGTTAAGCCGTGATACCTCCACAAGTAACTACGTAATCCAACACTCAAATTAATTATTCATTCATTCATTCATTCATTTATTCATTCAGTCATTCAGTCATTCAGTCATTCATCACGATTAATATTATTATTATTAATATCTATGCATATGTCAGAAAAATCAAACGAAAGACCCACCACGATTACTGGGGTATTAACCATTCTAAGGGCCGAGCCTGTCAGCAAAAAAATCGTAGCAACAATTTTATTGAACTGCGGATGAAATGATGGAGACCTGATGATGATGACTGTCGCAGTGCCGATGAAATGAGACACGATGATGACTGTGGCAGTGAAGAAGAAAAACCTGATTCAACTGCTCAAGTTGATTATTTCACTGCAATGGTCTTTCATTCGCAAACTCACATACAGCTTATGATTATTTTATATTTTCACATTCATTTATCCACCACTTACGGGTCTAATAAGAACCTTCAATTGACCAGCTCCGAGTGGCTTGAGAGCTCAGTTGGTAAGGGCGCTGCACCAGTATCGCAGCCTCGGTTATGGGCGTGAATCCTGTTCAAGATATGTTTTTTCGTCCTTTCGAGGAGATAATTTTCACTAATGCGACATTCAAATTTCAGTGGCCAAATGTTCTTGCCGTAAAAAAGTACCTAAAATTCCTTTTCTGGAATTCAATCGAACACGTCGAACAAAATCGTTGATTGAATCCGTATTTTTGAGGTGATTCGCTTGAAATAAAAGTTCTCAAACAATTTTTGAGACTTTCTCAGATTGTACGCTGTCCTGTAGTCTTTCGAAATGTGCGATAAAAAGAATAGATCGCCGCCTTCCTTGCAAAGGAGAGATGATTGACTCAAGTTGCCGGATAATTGCTTGAAATATCACCTAAATGACTTCCTCAATTGATCTCTTTGCATTTCGTTCGGTTTGGTGGGAGCAGAAGGGAACAGGGAAAAAGAAACCTTAAACCAACACAGAGATGACAATTACTGGGCTAAAATAACACTAAAGCAGCCATGCTCGTTTGAGAGTGATCGAACATTTATTTCTCAGGTCAGCGCAGCCTCAATAAAAATGTGCCAAGTGACGCAAAAAAAATGTACGCAGTGTCCCGTTAAGTGCACAGAACTGTGGTTATAGGGATTTTGCTGACCAAAAGCACAGTCCACCATCCCAATAGATAATGGTAAGCCTGTGCTACGATCAAGGGTGCGTAAAATTTATGTACAAGTTCCCCGTTTCAGATGGATGCTTTTTATGAATGAGTCAGTAAAGATTGCAATGATACGCGGTGATATTGTGTCTGGCGCTAAGCAACCTATTATTCATCCACTGTGGTTATTTCGCTCTTGCACGCTACAGCTCTCGTTTATTCTGTAGCATTCACGATATGGCTCCAGGAAATCTTACAATGGCATCTCAATCAGAACGCAAGGACCCTGCTAACGGGCAGAAAACATCGCAGCGACAAATCGTGTGGTTAAACGTCTATTTCATGGCGATGCTGCACTTAATGGCGTTATACGGCATTTATCGCATACCCGGGGCAAATCCACGGACTTGGATATGGTCAGGGCTTTTACATTACACTGCCGGGCTTGGTGTGACAGCTGGTGCTCACAGACTGTGGTGTCATCGATCCTACAAGGCTACATGGCCTCTGAGATTTATACTAATGCTATGGAATTGCATCGCCGGGCAAAACGACATCTTCGAATGGGTGAGAGACCACCGCGTCCATCACAAGAATTCTGAAACCGATGCAGACCCACACAACGCTAAAAGGGGTTTTTTCTTCTCACACGTTGGATGGTTGATGGTTAAGAAGCACCCAGATGTCATAAAGAAAGGAAAGCAGTTGGATCTGAGCGATTTGTACGAGGACAAAATTGTTATGTTTCAGCGAAGGTAATTCGGACCAACTCCCACTTTAAATTGAATAGGCAAATGACTGCCAGGGGTGGGAGAGCAAGGCAAAATAGGTTCGATGTCGATAGACAAACACCACAGCATTGGCTAGGTCTGTCACTCTGGTACACATTTTCATTGGGGGGAAAGTTCTGGGTTGTCGTGATTTTTTTAAACTAACACCTCCAACTTCTTGCACTTTTAACACCGCTTCTCGTTCCGCTTCAAACGTTTCATTATCTGCTTGCCGTCTACACTCTCTAAGATTTACATGTCGATGGATCTCATTTTTCGTGGCATTTTGGGTCACTTCCAAAGTAGCGTAAGTTCTTTCAATCTGCCAGTAATCACTCGGAGGGCAAAAAATTTAACTTGGCTTTCAAGGCTTTTCAGTTGCGGTAATTACGAAACCACTGGATTGGAGAAAAAAATGGAAATATTGATTGCATAACAACCCGGCTTCCCGCCTTCAAACATTTTGGTCCTATTAACGCCTTTGCGTGCAAACTTTGGTCGAAGACTTGGGGCAATATTTCAGGGTATCAAAGGGGTTTGGGTCTCCAGGGTTCCAGCCTTAAAAAAATGCAGGGCTCTAGGGCTCCACGAGTGAGAATTCGGGGCTCTAGGTCTCCATCGCTTCACTCCATTTAGCCAGCATCAATGCCTTGTCCGGGCTCCAACTCAAGAAAGGCTCCGAGCTCCTGGCTCCACGACAAAAATTTCGGGGTTCCAGAGTTCCAAACACCCTCCCCCACCCCTTTAGGATCGTGATATTTAGGGCCCAGGTTCCAGTGCTGGGGACTGACATGGAGTGAGGGTGACCCGGGTACCAGAGTCGCCTTCCCTCCATGTAAATAGGCCCGGATCAGTTCTTGTTATGAACTCCTTACGCGCGAGTGGTAATGAAAAGTATTGTTATTGGTAACGCTTTCATCTCAGAGTCTGTGGATTAAATCCTTACGTGCGACCATTCAGCGTTACCGTACAGTTTGTGATGCTGTACAAGGTGGTTGTAACTTTTCAGACAAATTCAATTCATTGAAATGAAGATACTCAGAAGTACGTTCGCGATGGTGCTGCTTGCTTCCATTACTTTCCAAAGTGAAATTTCAGTTTCCTTCAATACTGATTTTGGGTGTTATTGAGAGTTAAGGTTGATTTCCACTGTTGCGTAAATTTTACGTGCGTACGGGCGTGAAATTAAGTGGCTTTACGTGCGTAAATAACATTAAAGACGATGTATGAACAACGTAAAATTTACGCAACAGTTGAAATCAACCTGAAGTTTTAATGTAATTACGTTATTATGTGATTGCAATTTGCCTCGGAATCGTAACAAACGGATATCGTGGAATTTCAGCACATTAAGATCAGGATTCGGAGTGAGCAACGGTACTGGATTTATTCAAGATTCTGACTGGTCCTTTTTGCCGGGAAATTTACAAGACTTTTAGACTACGAGCAGTCTCTCTTTCCCGTCAGTGATTGTCCGGCTCACTACTCTAGTGGCTTATATAAGGTCACGGTCCCAAGGGGGTGGGGGGTGGTGGTCTTCGGATCCCTGCGGCCCTGAAACTTTTGTCGTGGAGCCCGGAGCCCAAAGCCTCTCTCGACCTGGATTCCGAACCAAAACGCTGTTTTTGGCAAAATGGGGCCTTGAGTGAAGCAATGGAGCCCTAGAGCCCCGAATTTTCCGTCTTGGAGCCCTGGAGACCTGCATTTTTCGGGCCGGAGCCCTGGAGCCCAAAACCTTTTTGGACCCGGTAACGTGTACGTCACGTTTCCAAGCGGCAGGCGATCTTCGTACTTGCTTGCGTGCTCTATTTGCTCGACTATCCCTGAGCGGAAAGAGTACCATTTCGATGTATGCTAGTATATTAAAGAGTTTTGAGTCTCGGGGCGGAGCCTCCCTTAGTAAAACTCTAGAGATTCACCCAGCGTCGATAACACCCCACTCGTGGTATTCTAAATTGACGGTTATTTTTATCCTAGGCATTACAAGAAGCTATACATCCTCTTCAACATGATAATACCGATAGTTGTTCCGTGCTACTTCTGGAATGAGAGCCTCTCCAATGCATTTTTCATTTCATATGCATTGCGATACGCCTTCAATCTGAACGTGACCTGGTCTGTCAATAGCTTCGCTCACATGTGGGGAACACGCCCATATGACAAGAACATTAGCCCTGCTGAAAGTATGGTTGCTATTGTAGCAAGCAGCGGTGAAGGATACCACAACTTCCATCACACATTTCCACAGGACTATGCTACTAGTGAGTTTTCCTCGCCGTTGAATTTCACCAAAATATTCATTGATGTTTGGGCGCTGCTGGGGCTTGCATATGATTTAAAAACTGTTTCAAAGGAGGCAATATTGAGGAGAAGAATGCGCACTGGAGATCTTCAACACCAAAAGCAACATGAAAAGTAGAATATGATTAAAACGGAGGATAGTCGTAAAAAAATAACTTTAAAAAACGAGTGGAGTAAGACTTTGGATTTGTCAACTGAGTTAGTAAGGTAAATTGGTCACCGTCAAAAAAATTGAAAGCTGACGTTTCAACGTAAGCCCATCGACAGAGCGAATGCATTCACTGTGAAGGGAAACTAAAGGACACCGTAAACTTTTGTGACACTGGAACTGACTAATTTCTCTCTTTTTTTCTGTTTTTGTAATTCTGTTGTCGTTAAGAGTGCAAAATAAGGTCAGCTAAGGAAAGGCACCAGTAGCTGAGAAATTCGGGAGATAAGAGGTTTTGTTCCTCTAAGTTTTATGAGGCTTTGATTTCAGCTTAAGAGTCCGAACAGATCAACTTGTATTAGCGTACAAAAACTTCTCTACAAAAAGCCTTGAAACAATCTTAGAAAGTAGAAAATGACATTTCAAGTATTTTGCTGAATGTTTTCGTTGCATGTTACTGTGCCGTGTGGCATGAACTGATTTTTGCAGCCGGCAGTTTTGTTTTGCGGATTGGCAGTTTTTTCCGTAAATTTCGAGACAAACTCTTGTCTACTGGGAACTAATTTTTGCGATTCGCGATAAAAGCAGTGGAGCAATGAAAGAAACATCATCTTGTCAACTACTATTGACTTAATTACTTTTTGAGCTACCTTTATGCCTCGACGACCTTCAAAAGAGACTTTTCACTGAAGCTTGCTCGTATCTATTGGTTGTATTAGATAAAAGAAAATTTTTTATCTATTGTTTTAATTTTTCCTGTCACAAAACGAATGTTAAAGGTTAAAAGGTTTTCTTGGAACCCCGCAACTGGCACAATCAGTCGGTCAGCAGCAAAGAGCATGCGCAAACGAACCTGAGCAGACTAACTTCTCAGACGACGCCAGTTAATGAGCCTAAGGGGGTAGTACTGAGGAGAGGACTAACTTTTTTTTTTTTGCTTTTTTGCTTTCTGAAGATTCAGCAAACCTTGCGTTTTCTTCGTCCGAACAAATCTGCATGCGTACATACGCATCAGGGTACGCACCATTTAAGTGTAAATTTGATCCCTAAGTGTTTTGTTTTCGCGTTCCTTTCTATGTTGTTTTGCTCATTCTCGCTAATCGAAAACCAGGCTCGAGATGGGAGGCGGTACCAGTGTGGTTAATCATCTGTTGCTAGCCTACGCAGCGAGCGTTTCCATGGGCTTTACCGCAAGCTAAAACGTTTTTAGCTTTTTGGCTGCGCGAAAATTGGGGCGGGCCCTCACGCCAATTTTCACGCGACCAAAAAGCGAGACATGCTTCAAAGGCGCAGAAAAGCCTAGGAAAAAACGCTTGCTGTCTGTTACTCCCCGGGAACCTAAATTCTCGTCACGTCTATAGTAGCGAGGTGTCCGTCAGGTATAAATTGACTAAATACAGCCATTTTAATCACTGTTACGTTGTCAGAGCAAAACTTCAAGCCTCTTTGACAAAATGCAAGATGATATTTGTTGCTGTTTCAGAAATATCAGCAATGTCGATAAGAAAACACTGAAGTAATTGTGACAGCTGACAACTATGTCTTCGAATGGGCCTGCAGCTACCTGTACGACATTTCTGCCCAATCACGTAAGCTTCAGGATAAATTTAAACTACAAGCACTGGCCCTTTTCTCTCGATGAAACTCAACCGACAACACGCAAGTGTGCGTGAAAGTCGCCCTCAAGGGTCGTTTTTCCACAGGTGGGGACTTTCGCGCGCGCGTTGCTGCTGAACTATCACTGAGGAAAAACCTACGTCTGTCTGTCGGTCGGTCGGTCGGTCTATCCATCCTTTTTGTCTCGTCTGATTTGACCAGTCTATCTGACTGTCTGTCTGTCTATCTGTCTGTCTGTCTGTCTGTCTGTCTGTCCATCCTGCTGGTCTTTGAATACATAGTTAACAAAAGACCATGGCAATCATGCCCTTCAAAATTGTTGTTTGCTTTGACCGTGTACAAATCACAGTAGGTTTTGAAATGTGTTTGAGCAACGAACCAACAGAAACGTTTTTGTTACTTTTTGTTACTCAGATTGTGCACGGCTGTGGTGCTTCAAACACGAAGTAGGGTTTTCTGCTATCGTTTAGCGACACGAGAATAAGAAACTGTGCTTGACGTAAGCGTGACGCGAGCGTAATACATCAGTCAATTGAAACCCCGGCCCCCCGACCTCCGGGACATACCGGGAAATAGCAGGGATTTAACGCAGCCAGTGCCGGGATTAAACGCACTTTTAACGATATGTTGGCCCCGGGGGATGGGGAAATTAACAAACTGTGTGTTTAACCAGGGCCATTGAGCTGTGATTTAACAGCGCGCGTCACCGGAAGCGGGGACAGCAGCGGGGATTTATCGTGAGGAAATATTATAAATAGCCGAGTCCCTGTCTTTCAAGATCTGCGCGCAAGATGGCGGCGTTTTGTTTTGATCCGGCCGATGTTCAATCTTTATTGGAAATCACTTGTTCTATTGTCTGGATTCTAATTTGCACAATTTTTAACAACAAACCCAAACTGAGTTGTGTTTTATTTGGTTCTGAGGTACTGATGCCCCACTATGCGGGGCGAGTATGCGGGGCTTTTAACAAACTACTTGTACCCGGGGCGAGGAAATTAGCGGTGTTTAAACACCGGGCCAATGTTAAATTCCCCGCTATGTCCCGGGGATCGGGGAGCCTGGGTTTCAATTGACTGATGCATAAGCACAAGAAAAACATAAGAACTGCTTCTCTCGTGCATACAGCTATTTCAGTTAAGGTTGTCGGATCATTTCAAGCTTACGCGACAAGACCGAAGGGTAGTGTGGGTAGTTGCAAATATGTCTTAGTTTCACGGTTGTCAGCAGTTGGTCAGGAACTTCAGATTTCTTAGTGCAAGTAATAAATGGGCACCATCCGATTATTGTCAGCGGCAATCCTGCTTCGGCTTTTCATTTTCAATTGTTAGTGCTTGTTATGATGTGCGAAAATTCACGTTTCATTTTTTTCATGATGCTGTTTTTCCTACTTCAAATTTACATACCAATGCACCTGCTCCACGTGTACCCACATAATTTAAATTTACCGTTTTAACCAAGTAGGCAAAAAGATCAGTGAGATTAAAAATTACTTTTTAAGCGAGAACTCTATCTGAAAATAATTCTTTCAGGTTTTTTTTATACTATAAAAACTCTTCCATATGCTTTGCTATTGCAGGACAAGAAAGGTGCTGGTGATTTTGGTGAACTTAGGCATAGAAATCCCATATTACCCTGCCGTCTTGTCGCACAGGCTTAAGCTTTCATACGACAACATTAATTGAAATAGCTGTATGTTTTAGGCTCAGTCAAACGTAACCAACGTCATCAAGGGATTATGGGTACACAAATTTCTTTTACGAATGTTTGATGCAATCAAACTTTTTACAACACCATTAAGGACGGTGCCTCCTAATACAGATGTATGTTTGCAAAGGTTATGAGTATCGGGAAAAAGTAGATCTTAGCAAGGGTTATTGGAATCCAAAAAGAAAAATGTGGGTAACCACGCATTTTTCAGAGATAATTAAGCCACTATTGTTCCAAAAAAGCGTTAAAATACAAAGAACGTATGGCAATTTCTTTCCAAATTTAAGCTCAATTATCTCTGAAAAATGCGTGGTTACCCCCAATTCTCTTTTTGGATTCTGATAGCCCTTGCTAGGATCTACTTTTTCCACATAGTCATAAACCGCGCAAAAATATCGTTGTATTAACGGGCAAATTTCTTACGGAACTTGAATGTCCCGAGATGCGCAGAACGTATGCGCAGTAACAAAAGGAGGCACCGTCCTTAACACCGTTCAGCATTGGCGTAGTGAGGCAGCGTCGCCGAGTTGCTAACGCGTTGGACTCGCAACCCGGAGGTCCCGCGTTCGAGTCTCGCTCCGACCACTAGCAGGATTTGTTTCTCGGTAGTCCCGAGTTCAACTCCTCGGCCACACTTGTAAATACCTTATTCTCACTTAATTTCGCGAGTACTAAATTTCGCGAAAAACTAAGAACCATATTTCGCGAGTAGTAAATTTCGCGATTTTGAGAGGAAATTAGAATTGGAGTGTATTAGCTTTATTAGCTAAGTGCACTTCTACTTTAAGTAACAGCATTTTTCAACAGGGTGGGCAAACGAATTCAACACCGTCCTACTTTGATGGGTACAACAATATTGTACGTATGTTTGGTGGCAATCAAACTACGTTCAACATCATTAAACATCCTTCAACAGGGTGATCAAACGTCTTCACCTCGACGCATTCCACAATGTTGAAGCTGTTGAATGGAAATGTAGAATCGCTCTGGGCGGGGCCTTAGTACCGCTTATGAGGACATAAGCGTAACCAAAAGCAGAGAGAAGAACATCTCATCTGCTCATGCGCAAGCACTTATGCCGATGACGTAAGTAGGATTGTGCTTGTGCCAACCTCGTCCCCAGGCCTTTACGTGCTTCTCGAGTGAAAGCGTGAGGCTTTGGGTGGAACATGAATCTTCCCGTTGAGCTCGATGGGTGACGCCAAATTTGATTTTCCGCCGAGGACGACTGGGAACGTAGCCTGCGTGCAGACGTCTCTTCAGTTCCTGTGCTTCCCCTTTTCCGCGTGAAGCAAAGGAAATAGGAGACGTCTTCGCACAGAATACTGGGAACAAGGCTGTGCTTGTGCTTAAAAAACTACTGAAAACCAGCCATTAGGGCTCATAACCATTCCCTCAACTATTGTAAAGCTAAGATCAAAACAAAAAGACACGTGGTTCCCAAGGGAAGGAAGTCCTTTACATTTTTCATCTCACTCTAATTACATCACGGTATACATACCACTAAAACAGTGATCTCTACAAATTGTGAAATTAAAATCGATTGATTGTACAATCAAATAAAGCTGTGTGACCTTGCACACGCCAAATATATCCAAATAAAATGAATATTCTATAAAGTTTCTTTTGTTGGTGAATACGTCTACGAATACTCAATTATGAAACCTAAAAATATCCACTGACTTATGCACCAATATCAAAATGGAAATTCTCCTCGTCGGTCTCAACACATTATCTATAATGCTAGAAAGGATAATCTGATTAAAAATTGCATTCACATATTCAAACCTTGCTTCATGTAACGAAGGTCTACGTTTTGAGTCTGTGGACGTAATCTGTAAGTGTGAACATTCAATCTCGAGCTACTGAGCAAATCATTTGGTGTTGTTTATTATGCTGTACAAGGTGTTTTTCACCCTGTGGATGAAATCTTAAAGTGTGACCATTCAAGTGGAAGCTATTGAGCGGTACTTTCCTGTGGTGCTGTTTATTATGCTGTACAAGGTGGTTCTAACTATTGAGTCTTGTATGAAATCCTTTAGCCGCGAGCAGGCTCACTTAGTGTGTTATTCGCGCGAGTACCTTCAAGGAGCCGCGATTTGCGAGTTGGCGAGCAAAGCGATCCGGCGAGAAGAATGCCGACTTCCACCGCCAGGATACTTGTGCGAATAACACACCAAGTGAGCCTGCTCGCAGGCTAGAAATCCTTGAGTGTGACCATCCAAATTAAAGTTACTTATTAAAGTTACTGAGCAGTACGTCTCTGTGCTGCTGTTTATTATGTTGTACAAGGTAGTTCTAGCTATTGAGCGGTACTTTCCTGCGGAGCTGTTCACCATGTTGTACAAAATGGTTCTTACTTTTGAGTCTGTGGATGAAGTCCCTAAGGGTGACCTTTCAAAAAACGCTATTTAGCAGTTCTTTCGTACAAGGTATGTTCAGACTATTTAGTCTTTGGATGAAATTCTAAAGTGTGGCAATTTCAATCACAGGGTTGATCAGTACTTTCCTGTGAATCTGCTTATTATGCCTTACAAGGCGGCTCCAATGTTTGAGTCTGTGCACGAAATCCTAAAGTGCTACCATTCATATAACGCAACAGAGCAGTACTTTCCCGTGTTTGTTGTGCGTTATTTTTCAAAAAGAAATTTATAAGTTTTCACCTGTGAACCTAGTAGTAGTCTTCGAAGTGAAAGAGTTAACTACAAAGGCAGTCGCTTTTCGATTATTGTTCAACTTAATTCTTCTGACCAGAGTACTTGGTTGTGCATTGACATTCGGAGGAGAAATTACATTCTGATCTTTTGGGCACTTAAAGGATTTAAAGGACGTTTAATAAAAGCGCTACTCTGCAAATGAAAATCAACTCTGCATGTTGCTACGGAAAGCTGATCGATCATTATTGGGAAGGTAAATCAGTTTTCAATCAAAACCATGTTTACATGTATAAATGCCGTTCTACAGCCACGTGGTTATAAGTTTTGAGTCTGCGGATGAAACACTGAAACGTGAAGTTTCAATTGACCAGTGGTTTTTACTAGAAAGAGAGTATTTCTCTCTTAGTTAAACTCAAATTTATCAATTTCTTGCAAACTGATTTACCTCACAAAGGCAGATACAATCGTAAGGTGAATTTGAAGATAAATATAATAATAATATATTGTAAATTTTTTCTGTAGTTGTGTCTTAATTGCAATACGATTGACCGAACTCTGACGATCGGCCTTGTACTTTGTTTTATTTTTTATGTTTAAGACTACGGGTTGACATTAAAGGATAAACCTACTCGGTTAAAAATTAAAATTTTTAAACCCCTAAAACACAGTACGTCTTGAAACATTGCTACGTCTGTATAACACGAGGTATAAACATAAATCGAAAATCATCCATCTAAATTTGCATTTGTATGTTATATTACGTTATAATTTAGCAGTTGTCGCACGAAGTGGAACTGTACAACGTTTGCAACCTTTCCTTAAATTTTTCAAATATGATTACAGTTTTTAAATATCCATAGATAAGTTTGAGAGAAAAAATCACGGGGACGACCTGCAGTATACTTGCCAACTTTTCAGTCCGAGGACGTCCGGAGAAGACCCGACGAGTTCCGCAAATGTCCGACGATTACCGAAAATGACGGGAAAAGATTGCCGAAGAACAAGGGTCAAAGGAGAATTTCATAATATGTCATAACAAGGTGAATTCATTTACATGATTATTAACATTATTTGGTGATTTGCACGAACTTTTCTCAAACTACATTGATCGCACCTCCGGTTTTGCTCAAAAGGAGTGTATTTGATTTGTGGCAAAAGAACTGAGAACTCTGAGACCTGCAGAGTTGGCAGGTATACTAGAGGTTTAATAAAGCCTTCAAGACACGCTACGTTTTGGTGATTCTTGCTTGTAATGTTTGTTAGGGAGGAAATCGACTCCAATACCCTTTCACTCACAGAGTGAAGAGTAATGTGTACAATCCTTTAAGTTTGACCAATCATTCTGTGTAGTTAGTACCCTCCTGTGGCAGTACCCTCCCTGTGGCAGTAATCTCCCTGTGGTGCTGTTTTTTTTGCTGCAGCAGGTAGTTCTAAGTTTTACGTCTATGGACGAAATCCTGAAATGTGACATTCAAATGAAAGCTACTGAGCAGTACTTTCCTGTGGTGCTGTTTATTATACTGTACAAGGTGGCTCTATTTTTTGAGTCTGTGCCTAACAAACCTCAAGTGTGACCATTCAAATGAAAGCTACTGGGCAGTCCATTCCTGCAGTGCTATTTATCGTGCTGCAAAAGGTAGTTTTGAGTCTGTGAATGAGATCCTAAAGTACGACCATTCAAATGAAAGCTATCCATCGTGTAATAGGTGGTTGTAACTTTAAAGTATGTGGAAGCAATCCTTAAGTGTGACCATTGGAATAAAAGAACTTTTGCCAGTTTCGATACTTGACGTTCTGGAGAATCGCATGCGATAGAATCCTCTAAGCTTACGTGCGCTTGGCCTTTTTAGTTTCAGTTAGGGAGAAGACCTCTTGCACGTTCGCATCTTCGTCAATTTCCCCACTAGCCATAAGGATGCTTGATTTTTCGTACACCTACAATCTGGTAGAAATAATCTTGTTCAACACGGAATTTCCTGTTTTTAACTGTTTATCGATTTAATTTCGCCTGAAGCCTCCGGTTTAGCGGCACAAAACAGAAACCCCTAGGACAGTTTAACCCCCAGGGATATGAAAATTCCCATTCCCATGGCACTTAATGGTATCACGAGACTGAACATCACCCAGTTTGTAACGACATCAAATAGCTGGTGTGTTTCAAGGTCTGTTTTTCATGGTGCAAATTGAGGTTACGATTTCCAAACCACGAGTCTACAGGCTAATTAGGTTAAGGACGGTGCCTCCTAATACAGATGTATTTTTGCAAAGGTTATGACTATGGGGATAAAGTAGATATTAGCAAGAGTTATTGGAATCCAAAAAGAAAAATACGGGTAGCCACGCATTTTTCAGATATAACTAAGCAACCATAATTCTTAAAAAGCGTTAAAATACAAAGAATGTATGGCAATTTCTTTCCAGATTTAAGCTCAATTATCTCTGAAAAATGCATGGTTACCCCCAATTTTCTTTTTGGAGTCTGATAGCCCTTGCTAAGACCCGCTTTTACCACATAGTCTTAAACCGCGCAAAAATATTGTTGTATTGGTGGAAAAATTCCTTAAGAAACCCGAATATCCCGAGATGCACAGAACGTATGCGCAGTAACAAAAGAAGGCGCCGTCCTTAAGTGATAAAAAATTAACTAGAATCAGTCTAAACGGCATTACGAAGTTTAAGCAAAGCACGTTTCATACGTCGGGGAACTGGGCAACGGGAACTGCGACGATAATGTCACTGGAATCTCTAAGTTAATTAACCTTTGTAATGGCTTGAAAAGCAAAATCAACCAGCTCATCGATTTTTAAAGTGAAGTCGTACCATGTAAAACAACCTTTGATCTATTAAAAGGCACAAACGCGTCGAGGGATACAATCACATTTGCAAGAAACAAGATGCGGTTGATTGAATTTAGTAATATTACCTAAGCTTACAGAGCCTACGAAGACCTCTGGAGTTAATAGCCTTTTTCATAATTACTTACTATTGGCGTGGAAGTGCCCTGTGACACATCAGAGCCAGTTCTGGTAGTGTCCTGTGACACACGTTTGTGTGTACGGAGCCACCGTAATGAGCGTGTCTATTGGATAACTGACTCCCGTCCGCGTGGCTGTCGAGATAGTAGTTAACGATGCAGGGTCAATACCATTCATGTTCCCAATACGCTTAGCAGAATCCACAAAAGTCGACAAATAATTCTGTGAATTAACAACAGCAAGGTTTGACGAAAGTCCGTTTCCAGCCACCAGGAGTGGGTGAAATGGCGGCATGTAAAAGCTAGGAAATGTCGGGAATGGGGCGCCGAATTTGTACGGGCTGTAGCCGCCGAACAAGCGATTGGCCGCCATCGAGAGGTCCAGGTAGGATCTTTCAGGTCCACTACCGAGTTTTGCTATTTCTCCCGCGGAGTGGGGAAACGGTGGCAAAAATGGAAGCCTCGTAGAAGTAGGCATTTGTAATGGTGGCTGTGAAGCAGTGGGATGCCTCATGGAGCCGTCACGGTCCTTCTCAGCTGGTTGAGTACGGATGGGTTGCGAAGCTTTCTCCATACTGCTGTCTCCAGGAGGAGGCCCTGAGAAGGTTTTATCGTCTCCGAGGATGCTGCTTATTCTGTACGAGGATGAAGCGGTGCTGGACCGGTTATCTTTACTGCTTTGGTCTCCTAAAATCCTGGAAACACTGAAATTGGAGCCAGTGCTGCCTCTTTCCTCCTGGGGCTTGCCTACGGACGGCTCAGCGATGATACCATCTTTATTGGAGCCTAAGCTTCTAATGTGCGAATTAACGACTCCTCTTTCCGGAATGATTCCATTTGGAGTAGAATAGCATTTGAATCTTTCACCCTGTGACGATGGCTCTAAATGATCCACATCGGAGTTTTGATTAGTTGACACCTGGTCCGATGTTAACTTACTCCCATCGTTTGTTGAACTACTAGGCAACGTGGCGCTTTTGAGTCCTTCACGGCTGAGTTGTCCGTAAAGCAATGATCCCCAATTTTGTTGCCTCGCGGTTGGTGATAAATCTTTGTTTACGGAAGCACCTAAAGCGTGCATCCATGAATGCTCTTGAGGCCTCCCTCCAGGGCCCATCTCAACTGGAATATGAAGTTGGTTATTTTGTCCTGTTTTTGCTGGAGACAATTTGGATGGGATTTCATCCCTAATATTACTCGCAATGCGTTCGTTCGCTTCATCAACTGGAACAGTTTTGGAAGCAGCGCCGTGGTTAGTTCCACCTGACAATTCATAAGGCACTCCGAAATTACCTCGTTGAATCGAAGTTGAAGGCACACGATTGGATAAACTTGGAGGATGGCCAGCAGAAGTCTCCTGTACGCCATTTTGCTTCACAGCGTCACCATTGATCATAGAAGTTACGCCAGAAGGCACTGCATTAGAAACATGGTTGTTCGTGACGTTAGGTTCATTGTCGGCTCTGGACAGAGCTGTCTCTGCCAGCATGTCCAGATAACCCACCTCTCGTTGCTCATCCGTCTGCATGCCTTCAGCTCCCTTAACGGAGGCTTCAGCCTCCATATTAGCAGCTTCCTCTTCCATCTTCTTTTTCGCCACCTTCTGCTCCCATTCACCCAAACCATGAAGTGTGAGATTCATTTGTTTGTGCTGATAAAACACTAGGCTGACGCGCGTGGGGTGCTGCCGTCTGGGGTTCTTCAGAGGGGTCGTTGCGTGTAACTCTTTCTTTGCTACCTCAATGAGCAAAGATCCGTGGCCAAGAGCAATTGCCACTCCACCCATGTCTTCCTCGATTTTGAATGGTTTTCGTAGATGCTCAAAATTAAATGAATCTTTGGCGCTTTTTCTGTTCTCCACGTGTTCCTTTCCATTGGCATTTTCATCCACTGCATGAACGCTTGATGCTCTCATGAGCGGTACCTCTTTGTCGTCAACCCATTTGATCTGAGAAGGCCCTCTTCCCATGTCCTGGGTGACACCATTGAAATGATGAATGACAGTCTTCGGCTTAGCATACTCTGTGCCTCGATTTGTCGATGAACCGCTCATCCCATACGATTTGTTGAAAGGCATTCGACAGTTCCAAGGCCCACCCACAATGGGAACTTTTCTATCATCTGCATAATTAGCCGCCGAGTTATGAAAGTGATTCAGGTGTCCTGGATTGCGGTACAAATAAGGAATGTGATTTTCGTCGACCCAATGCACCTCTGGCGCTCGGCAGTGATTCAAAACGTAGTTATTGCCGAGATGAGGATGAAACTGAAACAAAGACGACCCGTGAGTGGGGTAGAGTCCGTTATAACAATTGCTCATCACGTGATTAGAAGCGGGATGGTGGTGGATCACAGAGGTGGGAAAACCATGTACCGACTGCGCATGTCCATGCGGGGTGCGGTGCCCATTAAAGGGAAGAAACGCCTGGTTGTTGTTCATATCGTGGAATATCTCCTTGCCTTCTTCTTTAAGGTGATGTTCCTGATTGTTCGCTGCTTTGTTTGCTTGTTGTTTTGGAGAGTTTTCCTGTCCAGGGACAGTTGCGTAACCTGGAGATAGCCCAACAGGTGGGTTAAGGAAGTGGCTGGGCATGACGTAATTGGGCTTCACAGGGACACCATCTTTGTCCAGTAAGCGGTTTAATGGCAGTACATGGAGCTGTTCATCTTCCGCGCCATTGTCTGGCCTCAGCAGTGTACACACCTGTGATAAAGAAACAGCAAAAAATCAATCACCTGGAAGAAGACAAACATTATAATCAAAAACCATGGTGAGAGTCACACAAAATTCTTTGCTACAGGACTTGCAAATTATTCTGCAGGTATAAATTGTAAAATGTTGTACTCGGTATCGTTCGTTGGCCATGTTAGGATTAAGCATTTCTGAGGACAATACAAGAAAAGTGTAAACTTCACAGTTGAGGTTTGACCCACATAGCTATTAAGGAGTTGTAATTCATCCCCAAACCCAGCGTCAGTGGTGCATTTGTTTACGTTGTACTTCCGGTGGTCAAGACTTTGTCTACCTCAAGACACTTGACGCCGGATTGGTAACTTTGACCTCGAAGAATCGTGGATTCGTTTCAGGGATGTGTTACTGAAAACACGAGGAATTCGGTCACTAGAGGAACAGTGAGAAATGGCTAAGTCTTGATTAACTTTCTTTAGTTTGTGGATGAGCCTGGTTGGGAATTTGGCTTCACTGGGGCAAATAAACAGCCCGTTTGACAAATCAGTGGTTTAACAAGAACAGATGATAACCGAGGGCTGGCCATGGATGTTGACGGAATAGAGTTATATATAACCACACGTTGTATTGCACTGTAAGACTAGTTACCACTGTCGCTCCACCATCCATGTTCCTCGAGTCCTTGTGACTATGCGCACAAAAGTCCATACAACATGTGACACCGGAAAATGGCCGCTTCTCGTTGTTTCCGATACGACACTCAAGTCCTTCCTTTTCTTGTCTTACCTAGCAAGCAAACTGGCTGAATTAGAGTGGACCATTATAAAACACAATGCAGAAAGCTTGTTGTTGTTGTTGTTGTTTTCGTGAGGTAAAGACGAAAGACCTATTATGTTATCAACTACTTTTCAGTGCTGACAAACTGGGTGCTAAGGAATGGAACACAACCTCCATAGTAAACTGAAAGAGATAGCCGTACCTTGGGTTAAGTTTGGTTTTCAATGTCAGAAAAAAATCCAGACGATCAGGGGTTTTACCGACTTCGCCCCAGACATTCCCGACTTATGTAAAAGGGAACAAGTGGATGTCACCACTCGTCTGAGATCATGAGTCCAGGATAAATTGGAAACTAGGAAACGCTTCCATTCTCCCAGATTTCTGCGGTTATTATTACCGACTTATGAAAACATAACTTACGAAGGACTGGGAAATCGTGAATACTGTAGTTTCTGTCGGTACCGATCTCAAAAGCTTAGTTACGTGTCTAAAAACCCATCAACTCAAAATGGCAGACGTTTTCCCGCGCCTTTATACTTATCATAGCTGATGATCTGCGACACTTCAGTCTATCGAATATCGCAGCTTACAAAACATAGAATAACGATATTTGTGACAGTTTTATCAAAACAGTCAAAACCTGTACGTGTAGACGGTTAGCCTTCGCGCAGACGTCTCCTATTCCTTTGCTCCACGAACAGGAGACGTTTGTGCGCACGCTAGCAGACGGTGTTCTTCGCAACTGTTTTATCGCCACAAAAGATTGACAAATTTTCAACTACTCTTGTTTGAACCTCAAGCCACACGTTCTCTTCACTAGGTTTTTGAATTTATGCTTTAAAAAAACCATGCTCAAGTTTGCGCACAAGTTGGCGCAAGTTTTCCGTCATCTGGGCACGCAACACAAGTCGTGACAAGTGTTTTTCTCTTTAATTTCGCTGCCAAGGTTGTACTGAAATGTTTTATTTTTTTGCGAATTACTTCTACGTTCAAGTCCGTCTGGCCACCCATCGCAAGTCTGTCCACGCAAGTTGACGTATAACCCGTTTCTTATATGCTAATGACGCGCATAATATTCTAATGACCGGTTTCGGTACGCACGAGCGATTCACGATTGAAATGCGTACTTGTGTTCAGCATACGCCAAAGAAAATGAGCATTTTAAAAAAGATACGGAGTACAACTGCAGAAAAATAATACTTGGTACACTAGGTTTCAAGTTGTCATTTCAAAAAGGACGCTACAAACTCCACAAGGTAGCTCGCTTTACCTGTACCTGTATATCACGACTTTCGACATTTTGAACATGCAACAGTGAACTTAATTTCAGTTCAACGCTTCTCTCGGCGCGTAACCCACATGTAGCCCTGCGTTAAATTTAAAGGCTGACTTTCTGACCCCTGTGGCAGAGAAACACTCGTGCCGGTACTTTCTCATGCTGGCATGCAAACAGCGGAAGAAAAGAATAGCTCATTTTAAGGCTTGTTATTTTCAAATGTTCACAATTAAGAATTTGAAGCAATGGTTTCAGTTGTGCGTGCCCAGTTTCTTAATTGTTCTTCTCATTAGCATTTAGTGATTCTCATTAGCATATAAGAAATGGGTTATACGAATTCACTCTAATAGAGTGAATTCGTATAACCCGTTTCTTATATGCTAATGAGGCACATAATATTCTAATGTCCGGTTTCGGTACGCACGAGCGATTCACGATTGAAATGCGTACTTGTGTTCAGCATACGCCAAAGAAAATGAGCATTTAAAAAAAGATACGGAGTACAACTGCAGAAAAATAATACTTGGCACACTAGGTTTTAAGTTGCTTTCAGGATGCTGCAAAACTCTTCAAGGTAGCTCGCTTTACATGTACCTGTATCACAAGACTTTCGACATTTTGAACAAGCAACAGTGAACTAAATTTCAGTTCAACGCTTCTCTCGCGTAACCTGTACCTGTATATCACGACTTGCAACAGTGAACTTAATTTCAGTTCAACGCTTCTCTCGGCGCGTAACCCACATGTAGCCCTGCGTTAAATTAAAAAGCTGACTTTCTGACGCCTGTGGCAGAGAAACACTCGTGCCGGTACTTTCTCACGCTGATATCCAAACAGTGGAAGAAAAGAATAGCTCATTTTAAGGCTTGTTATTTTCAAAATGTTCACAATTAGGAATTTGAAGCAACGGTTGCAGTTGTGCGTGCTCACTTTTGTAATTGTTCTTCTCATTAGCATTTAGTGATTCTCATTAGCATATAAGAAACGGGTTATACGAATTCACTCTAATATAGGGAGTTTAAGCAACCACGACGGCGACGGCAACGAGAACATCAAAAAACAATAGGCTTTAATGAGCAAAACAATGACTCTGCACGTGCGTTAGACATTCTGGTACATTTCTTTGCTGTCCTCTGCAAAACAACAACAAGTGAAATGACCAGTTTTAAGGTTTTTTGGAGAACGGGAACACACGACGGTGAATTTTTCTTTCTCTTCCTGAACTTGAGCGCCGTCCCTACGAATTCAGTTCCGGACAGTTCGGCCACATTAGACAAGTTAAACGAGTTGGAATAATCGCGAAGAAGAATAAAAGAACCGAAAACCACAATTTCAATGTCGTTTTCCTTTGTGTTGCCGTCGTCGTTTTTTTAGGGAACTTAAGCAACCACGACGGCAACGCCAAGGAAAACGTCACTTTAAAAATGACTTCCAAATATGTTTTAGTGATAGCTTCAACTCGTTCAATCTGTCTAATATAGCCGAATAATCCGGGAGCTGACTCTGTAAGGACGGCGTTACAGTTCGGGTAGAAAAAAGAAAATTCACTGTCGTGTGTTCACGGCAAAGAAATGTACAAAAATCTGTATCGCACGTGCAGAGTCATTGTTTTGCTAATTAAACCTTTTGTTTTGTGACGTTCTCGTCAGCCGTCGCCGTCGTGTTTGCGTATGTTCCCTTTTAAGTCCCTATTCGCAAACTGAAGACGACTTGAAGCCCTGTTTGATTTGGGCTTAGCATCAGCGGTTGTGGGCGAACACGCTTGAGACCGCCTCTTCAATACAACTCTACTCAGAGTTTTCAAGTTAATTTACCTGATTGTAGAAGGCCTGAGGAGCTATCTTCTCATAGGTAAATGACAAGTCAGTTGCCAGATTTTGCATAATGTTTTCTAACTCCTCCTCCTGTTTGTATATGAAAGAAACATGATGCCTGGTTAAGCCTGGTTTTACGCGCAAGCGCAGCAGATATATGCACGGAGGAAAAATGAATACAGTACACTCCCGCTAGCGCTACCTTGAACTTTCAAGAGAGACTGAAAAATGTTTGAGATGGCCAGCAGTCAATACGACCTAAAACGAAAGGAAAACGAAGATTTTTTCCCGCAGCAACTTAAAGCTTATGGCCGGTATAGTTTAAGTTTTTATTTCGCGCACTATTTCTGGGTATCACATAAAACTTCTCCAGCTAAAACAAGTAAAACTAATCAACTCGAGCAAATGACTTGAATTTAGACTGTAGGCTGGCGATACTACTTTTCAAACGTTTTAATCAATGGATAAGTTTTTCATTTATTTTCGCTTTTTTCAATACCCTAATATTACTTTATCCGGCAATATTTTTCTACCAGTACACCTGTAAACAAGTGATATCTTACCTTAGATGAATCAAGTAATTTGAACTTCCTTGGCGATTTGCTTCTAGAGAATTTGCACCCATTATAGTACATACTCCAAGAGCAACCGAAGGAGAAGGACGCGCCACAAGTATCGACACCCACCCCCTGACAGGCACAGGATTTGCTGCAATACAATAACCACAGCAAAGGTTTATATCGCCACAGGACCCCCCAAGCATAATATTTGAATATAATTAAAAATGGCGTTTCAAAATGTAAGACTTTGTATGGGATTTCGAAGCGAACATTTTGAGCAATTCATAACAGCGAACTAATTGAATAAAGTTCATAAAACATTACATGGTGTTGTTTGCTATCCTTACAACACATTTTGAACAATTTTAGGTCCATTTACTTTACTGTGTATTATATACCTGCCAAGTGTCACGCCTATGGCGTGATTGTCACGCCTGCGGATCGAAAACTGCGATCTCATGCCTACTTACGCCAGCGTTCCCATTTCTCACGCCTGGTGGAAAAGTGTGAGCCATTACAGCCTTAACCGACTCATTTAAATAAACTCGAACCAATGCGAGAAAATAATGATCATACCTTCGCGAAATCTCGGATTTTAGTAAGGAAAGTCACTGGAGACATGGTCATACTCGTCGAGACGAGCTCCGTATAACCTTAAATGATCAAAGCATCGATTTACTGGCCATAAATCGGAAAGTCTTCGGAACGTCTTCGGAAATCGTCGAACATCTTCGGAAACCGTCGGACATCTTCGGATATTATCGGTCCCGTACGAAAAATCTTGTCACTCTCAGGATAAAAATGTCACGCCTATGAATCACAAAAAGTTGGCAAGTATAGTATTAGTACATGACTTTTTTGTATAATACAATGACAAGGAAGGAGTCATTTGGCCCGATTTAGCCACTTTCACCGCTCGAAACGTTTCAAAATTTGCTCGAATTTATGCACAAATATAGTCCGGCTCCCATTCTGACTTAGCGACTTGATAAAAGGATGGCATCCAAATGATTTCCTCATAACTAGTTGCAGGGGCGGATCCAGGAATTTCTGAAAGGGGGGGTTGTACACTATTGTAGTAACCTTTAACGCCAATGGTGTGGTGGAAGTGAAACAACTTTGTAAAAAACAATTTTATTCTATTATTTTTAGGAAGAATCAAACAAAACAACAACAAAAAATACTGCTCAAAGGGGGGGTTGCAACCCCCTCAACCCCTCCCCTGGATCCGCCTCTGAGTTGCACATTCCTCGTGTTCCCGAAGAATTAGCCGCTGCACAAAATTATAATAGCGTCTCAAAGTGGGCCGCCAGGGATCTGTGAGGATCACGATAGTCCCGTTTGACCACGGCCGACACTGCAAACCAGTAAACTTAAGCCCCAATAGGGAGGGCCACGTTCGTTTTGGTCGTGCTGCAATTGTAGTAATTATGACCCCGTGCGGACAAAAATTGTCACTCAACGCAGTCTGGTTCGCAAGAGAAAGGTGCTCACGGATCAATGGGGGCCTATTTTGAGATGCTATTATAATTTTGTGAAGTGGCTAATTCTTTGGGAACACAAGGAATGTGCGACTGGTTATGAGAAAATCATTTGGATGTCATCCTTTTATCAAGTCGCTAAGTCAGAATGGGAGCCCGAACTATATTTGTGCCTAAATTCGAGCAAATTCCGAAACATGTCGAGCGGTGAAATTCGGGCCAAATGACTCCATCCTTGTCATTGTATTATACATGTACTAATACACAGTAAAGTAAATGGACCTAAAATTGCTCAAAATGCGTTGTAAGGATATCAAACAACACCATGTAATGTTTCATGAACTTTATTCAGTTAGTTCGCTGTTATGTATTGCTCAAAATGTTCGCTTTGAAATCCCATACAATCCTGTACATATTTTGAAACGTCATTTTTAATAATATTCAAATATTATGGTTGGGTGTCCTGTGATATGGCGGGGAGAAGGGTGCATCTGCGGTAATAAGTCTTCACCAATAATAGATTAGCATGTAGGCTAAAAACATGGTTACACGAACGACTCTTAGTCTTTGCACAAATGAAGTCCTACATTAACTTCAATTCAACTTTCAACTTTCCAACTTTATTTTAAAATTCTTATTTCAATGGACTAGCCCACCGGTAGCAGTTGCTAATCTAGGCGGGAGAGTCATACATCAATTGGTTTCATTATTGCAATGGTTATTTTATTCATTTATTATTATTTTTAATTAAGTCAAACAAAAAAGGAAAAGAAGTGGAGAAAGTAGAGGAAGAAGAGTGAGACTATTTGTTAATTCTGGTTGCCAATGTCTTTATCACACTACGTTCTTTAATTTAACTCTGCATTCGAAAGTAGAAGAAACTAGTTTAATGTACTTCTTAATTCTCAACAATCAATTTGAACATACACACATACGATCAAATGCACAATATAAATATTGAACATTAAACAATCTGCCATCATTAGGATATAACCACTTGCAGGTTTCTAATATTATTATATTGTTAAACAAATGAAATTTACAATGATAAAATGACTGACTGACTGACTGACTGACTGACTGACTGACTGACTGACTGACTGACTGACTGACTGGCTGGCTGACTGACTGACTGGCTTACTGACTGACTGACTGACTGACTGACTGACTGACTGACTGACTGACCGACTGACCGATCAATCAGTTTATCACTAAACACATTTCTTGCATTGGGCAACAACTATAACTGTCTGCTGACTGACAGGCTGTACTAAAACAGCACATAAAACTAACGAAGTAAAAAAAATCAGATAATCTTACGTTTCATTTATTCCACATCTCCTGGTTGTAGGCACACCATGTTGAGGCAGAACAGTACTGAGATGTTTATACAGATAATCTGCTCGCTCTCGGCTGATTCCTTCCCACAGTACAATGTTTACAACTATCAGTGACGTGTCACACACATGATCGATACGCTTCCGTGCAATGACTAATATCTTCTCCTCTTCACTGGACCGACGAATAACCTGCAGATTCACAGGGGAACAGCAAGCGAGGTGAGCATTTTTTTGTCTGTTTGTTGTTGTTGTTGTTTTGTTTGGTTTTGTTTTTTGTTTTTTACCTAGCCTGCCCGCTAAGCAAGGTCAAAACCCAGTTAAGATACTCAAATCTTAGAAACAAAGATTAAAACATTCGCCTTTGCTAGACTATTCAAAAGGGGGTGACTTGTTACGTGATTTTGACTTGATGACATTGCAGGTGCAACTTTTTTATCACAAAGCAAACCTTTTTCCTAATGTGATATAAACCTTGTAATTAATGGTCTCCTACGCATCCGTTACTAGTGGTTGTGACACAATGCTCCTTCCCCAGAAGAATTGTGTGATAACTACTTATAACTACTAATTACAGCTGCAGCTACTGATTCAAAGGCCAAATATGCAAACAGATTTCCCTGCCAATTTTTCAAGACAGGACACCCTTAAAAACTCTACCCCTGCCCATCTAGTGGCACATCCCACTAGCTCCAGTGCCTCCCGACCAAGAGTGAAAATAAAGATAGTGGGAGGGGAGGGGGAGACAAATTTTGTATAATTGACACACAAGAGAAGACATTTCATGTAACCTGGCTTTTGTCAGTGTACCACAGAAAATCAAGCACTTGATACTTGATTGGCTTAAAACCTCAATTAAATGGGGGGAGATGGGGGAAGATGGGGGGGACAGGGGGGTTCAAACCTCCCACCTCCCTTACCTTTTAATCCCAATTCCTGCCCTATTTTTGTTGGCTTCTGACTCTTTGCCCTTTTCCGATTCCAAAATATTGCAAAATGTTGCATAATTTTTTCTGTTTCTGCTGCTTCTCGTCTGACCTTGGGAATCCCACTTCCTGCCCCCTCTACTACCACCTCCCATACACCTCACACCCCTTTTCTTACAGGCTCCCACCCACCTGTTTCCCGCTATTTAAATGATAGCACAAATTTCCTTAAAGAAACATGATGCCACGCCTTAACAGCAATAATTGAGTTTATCAAGAAGCTTACCCATCTTGCTATTGGACAACCAAGATGATTTTTTCCTTCTTTTCCAGTGTAACCAATCTAAAAAGCAAAGAAACAGCAAATTTGTAGGATGTGAAATCATTACCCATACCAATTTTTACGCGAGCTTAAACATCATTCAGATTTGTTGTCAAAATCAACGTAACAATCTTTCCTGCTTTAGAAAATCAATTAAAGTGGGTTGTGTTGAAATGTTTTTAATTTGTGCAAAATGATTTGCCAAATGTGGGAGTGAGAGTCTAATTAAAGGGGGTGGGGTTAAGGAGAGGGAAGGGCACATCGGGTCAAAGAGCAGTTTTCGATTGCCCATTGCAATTTGAAGTCTTTAACTGCTGAAAAGGACTGCTGTGGTTTACGAACAGCAAACCATAGCCTGCGTGGCCGGCGTTCGAAGGGGAAGGGAGAAGGGGAGTTCGAGCGCGAAGCGCAACAGAGAGCGCGATCGCGCTTTGCGCTCAAACTCCCCCAACCCCACGATCGCGTTTCGCACTCGAACTCCCCTTCTCCCTTCCCCTTCGAACGCCGGCCACGCAGGCTAGACTCCCCATAATGGGCTATACGGGGAGGTTCTGCCCGAAAGGGGTGCCTTTTTCAAGCTTGCAGTACCTGTATACTAAAGGGTAGCGAAAATTGCCATTTTGGTATAAGAAGGGCATGAAAGGGTCTCAAAATCAGCCGTAAAGTGGAAGAAATGGTGGCTAAAGCAAAGTACATCAAAGGTTTCAAATTTAGGTAGAAATGACAGCGCAAAACAATCAAAGCTTGCACCCTTTGAGCAACTGAACCAGAGTGACTCAAAGCCAGGAAAAAAACGAGACGATTATAGGAAACTCTATTGTTTTGGCTTATCCTTCAGGTATAAGAAAGGGGTGCAATTTTGCTCTGGGTATATATGAAAGGGGTGCCATTTTGATAAAAATTAGTATATTAAAGGGTAAGGGCTTGAACCTCTGGGCGGAGCCTCCCCATATAAAACTTTATTGAGTACCCCCTTCCCTGGGGGGGGGAGGGTACTCTATAAAGTATTGACTAAGTAGTGGATATTTACCGATTCACAAAGTGGCAAGGTAAATAGCCATCAGTTAGGGGAATAATAAGTATATGACAAAGAAGTGAGATAAACAGAATACACTGCCAGAATGTGAATAGCATGTGCTAGTTCTGAGTTTTAGTAGCCCATCAGAGCAGGGGGGGAAAGCAATTTCTTATACATTCTCTTAAATGAAATCCAAAGGATGTTCTCAGGCCTTGCTTCAATCCCCCCTGCCATCAGAGCATGCTGATTTGGTGTAGACTCAAAACTCCAATAACTTATGTTAACTTACCTGTTCAATTCTGAGAGCTGATCCTTTAATGGAGAACCTATCATAGCAAAACAGATCAACCAGTTTAGACATGAGTATATAGCCAATGTTGTCTTCATACTGTGACACCTGCTGCACACGGTTCTTTACTAGTCATCCATTTCCAAAACAGAGGGTCAGGATTACACATGGGTGGGGTGAGGTTGCTGGGATCCAAAATATTACACATTATTTACATAAAAGGAACTGGACCCTTTAAACTTTCCATTTGTGTACTTGTTTAATTTGTTTCTCAATATTTTGCAAATAAAATTTGGGATTTTCCTCATTTTGAAATTTTGATACCAAAACGTAACAGCACAGGGATCCCAGCTGAGAGGCAAGTTTTACCTTTCCTCCAACATATTCCTAAGTGCTTCTATGTCTGGTGCTGCTCCAAGGTAGGTATAATAAGGCCCATCTTCTTTGCCTGAAACTAAATAAAATATTCAATGATGATATCATTTATACAGTCATGTGTTTCTAAACCTGAGAGCTATCATCCAAATGTTTGTGTTCACAACATTAGTCATTTGTTTATGAACACTTGCAGGCATCTAAGGCATGCCATAGTTCTTGTTCTTCACACTCTTTCACAAAAATTAACTTTTCTGCCGCAAAATTTCAAATCAAACTTAAAGAAGCCATGTGCACCATGGAAATCTATCTCGTTCTTTTTAACACATTGTTCGCACATTGTTGTTTTCTCAAAACAGTTTTTCATAGTTTTTCTTTATTCTTGTTATCTTCACAATCTTGCAAGTCATCCCACTGTAACTGGTAAAATCTATTGTTCTAATTATTCCAGTATATATTACACTAAATCAAATGTAATGGAAAATGCAAAAGACCTCAGGATGGCAGAACTCTCTGTCAAAACACAATTTTAAATCTTACAAATAATGTGCTTTTTCTGAAAATTACTTTCATTGGACAATCAGTCTGAAATATTGAAGTAACTGTTAGTATTTTCCTTTGTTAGAAATGGGATATGATTAACAGGTGTGAGTGGTATTTTTCCATCGTCATTAGCTTAGGTGGAGGGGTGATGTGTAATGGTCAGCGTGTTACACTTTCATTCAGAAGTTTGGAGGGTCTGAGTGGCATGGTTTGAGGTTAGGTTGGTCTCTTTTAAGAGACTATTAAAATTGTGTTGTGTCCTTTCAATGGGCAAGAAACTTTCCAATAGGTCTTGAAAGAAGCAAACTTATAAAAATTTTAAGAAAAAAGACGACACTTGTGATGTTTAAACAAGACATGTTTCGATCATGCTACAATCATCATCAGTTGCGAATAAAGCTACATAGGATTTGAATTTTAGAATTTATACTAGAGGTGTGCAGCAATAAAATTACAAATATTTAGAAAGTGTGAAAGTAACACTCTAATTAACAGTGCAAGGAATGATATTAAAGTGAAAGAGTTAAATTAACATGACAGAGCCGTTTGTTTGTTTTGTTTGTTTTTTCCCAGTGAGTATGTAGGGCTTCTTTGATCTTGACTTGCAATTTGCCGTTCCCACGATATGCCGATGACTGAGACATGTCTAGTTTAAGAATCAAAAGTGTTGTCCTTTTTCTAAAAATTTACAAGAAACTTTACATCACACTTTCTCACTCCAACCAGGCATACAAAAAGGTAATGTCCGGGGGGGGGGGGGTACTCCCTTATATATGCTATATAGGTATGTGCCGCCCTATAGGGTAGGGTTTTTGAGGTGCTCAGTCCTTAAATAGGGTATCCTTTTTGGTATTTTTTGGTATTGGGATTCTTAGATGTCCCTTAGATAGGGTCACTAAATTGCAGTACCCACCTCAACGCGCAAAACGAAAAAGATATATGGTCTGTTAAAAATGTACTACACGCCCTAATACACATTATAAAGTTTAACAAAGCGATTTTAAGCGTTCGTGTACAGCGGAAAAGAAATAAAACGACCTATCAGTTACACAATTATAAGTTATCTTGTTTCCCTTAAATAGGGTGCCATTTCTTGGTTTTGGGTCTTTAAAAGGGTATCAATTTTTCGATTTTCTACCCTTAAATAGGGTCAGGGTTTGAAAACCTTGGCGGGGTAATGTAAAGGAGCACATAAGCCACAGGAAGCCCAGGCATTGAAGCTTAACCTGGTTTCTGTAGCATGAAGCAACTGTGAGTATGGATGGAATGCTAGTCCAATGCAGAGTTATGGTTACCCCCAGCATTATGTGGCCGATTAATACACCTGGTGCATCCCAGGCAGGGTACTCAGGGCCTGAGGGGGTACTCCCTTATATAAGCTAGACAAGCATGTGCAGAGCCAAAGGGTATGGTTTTGGAGCTATTTTAGTCTGAAATAGGTTATAGATTTCGAATATTTTGGTCTGAAATAGCCTAAGGTTTATGCAATCTGGTCTGGAAAAGGGTATGGTTTTTAGAAGTAGTTACTTTTTTATTATTATCTTCTCTTGAGAAGTTTGTTTTGATTAATATTGGAAATTTGAAGCTCTTCTCAAATGTCTAAGTTTCTGGGCAGGTCTGAAATAGGGTATCAAATTTTCATCTTTCGGTCAGGTGTGAAATAGGGTAGGGAAAACTACATATTTTGGTCTGGAAAAGGGTAAGGGTTTCGAGGAGCGGGCCGCACACCCCCACCTAAATTTTTGGGGAGCAGCCACCCCCCCTCCCTCCTATCAGATGCAGGGAATCAGGTGCACATGAGGCCAAATTTTTATATCCCAAAAGTCCCACTAGCCTAAAACTAGTCCCAAAAAATTGTAACAGCCCAGAACATAACCTAAAAAAGGGGACAAGCCCGCAATGGACTAGCATCCCACTCTAACACTCCAGCAGTAGCAATAATTTTGATATCCATAAACATTTGTCGCAAATTGTGTCTATCATTCAATGCAAATGAGCTTTTTATTGGTTATGTACTGTCCAATCTTAACCACCAGCACATGCAGTTATCAGGGTTTTTGCTAAGTATTTGACTAGGAGGGACCAAATGTAAATTAGCAGGGACCAAAATGGTAGATTTGCTCTCATCCTTTGAATCCTATGACTGTAAAAAATAGATTTTTTAGTAATGGTCCCTGTGTCCTGCTCTAACAAAACCCCTGAGTTATACACATCACGATCAACAACTGGACATTTTGCGAAATGAGTGCAATTTTGCTTTCTGTGAAATGTAATGTCAGAAGTTACACTCTTTACTATCCTAACTATAAACCAAAAAGTGCATTACAGTTTGCCACAACACAGAAAACAGACATCTTTGCCATATCTTATTTTCTAAAATTATTACACTCAAATTAAGAAAACCGTGAACACTGAAAATATTCCTGGAATGTGTTTTGACCAATCACATGCGAGACCTTGTAACCACAGAAAATGAATGGGTTCTCAGTCACGGAATCAAGTTGTTTCGAAAGACGACAAGGTTTAATCTTCACCAGTTTATCTTACAGAAATTGGAAGTGCTATTCTTTTCTACCTGAGAGCCCCACGCACTACGCAAGCGAAAATAGGTTTGAGAGCTTTTGCCGAATAAAATTTTTCGACAAACCGACGCAACGATCAGTGTTTTCGACATTTCAAATAAAACCAACTCAAGCGGCAGTTATTTCACCTTGAAGTAAAAACTGCAATATTCTCTCTCCAAATTCGCCCATTGACAGCACAGCTGACTCGACTTATTTAGGCCAAATCATCCGTGCCTTCGAGCCGGGCTTGCATCATATAACGTGCAGTTGCACATTTTGAAAATGACATATTTTCAAATTTAGCAACGGTCAGGCTGTTGAAGAATAACGAACGCCGCTTTTGACAGTCCGCGGTCGTTGCTACAATGCAGCCGCAACAAGCCAAAGACCACTCACACATTTTTTGCTCCCGTAGCGCATGTGGCTCTCAGATAAAAAGAAATAACAATTTAAATTCTTGTAAGTTAAGATGAAGGTCTTTCAAAACAAATGGAGAACCAAATCGATTCCGTGACTGAGAAACCCACTTGTTTTCTGCAGTTACAAAGTCTCGCATGTGATTGCTCAAAACACAATAAACATTCCAGAAATATTTTCAGTGTTCACGGTTTTCTTCGCTTCAGTGTAAAAACTTCTTCATCATTTTCCCAAAAACTAGCCTTAGATGGGCATGGCAAGGGGTGGACTGAGAGGAAATGCAAGGAGGCCAACTGTTTCTATGGTTACCATTCGTGTCGGAACTTGAGAATAAAATATCCTGCATTGTAAAATATTATTATATTACTCCAATAACAACAGTTGGGGTGAGAGAAAATGGAGACAGTTCATTTCAAAATAATTTTGATAAAATCTCTCCAAAACTGTATCATGTACCTCGAGTACATGACAAAAGAACTAAAACCAGGTTGAAGCAAAACGTGAAAAATTGAAATTATTCAAAAAAGTGAAGATGAGGATTAAACAATAATTCTGCATCAAAAGATTATCATGGCAATTAATTTAAAAATCAATGACAGGTGATGAATATATATGCTACTTTTAAAATAATAAAGCTTTACATATGATGAAGGTTAAGAATTATTTTTAGTTAATGCATGGAAATTGCTAAATACAAAATCAAATGCCCCAAGAACAAAATTTGCATGAGAGTTATCTAATGTGTGAACTTATAAGACATGCAGATATTTCCACAGTTAATATCACTTTCTTCCTGCATGTCATGTTGTTCAGAGAAAACAGCAGGCAAGTAAATTTGCTCTAAAATCAACAACCCCCTCCCTGCGTCAAGGGTCACACTTTTGTCTGTTTGGCATCCGCTGCAGTTGTGTTTGCTTAATGGTTCATTTGTTTACCCAGTAAAAGTGCTTTAGTTCCTATAGGGCTATAATTGCAATGAGCATGAAAACACTGCTGCTGATTCTTAATGAAAACAAAAAAGTTGAGATCCTTGTTAAAAATTTTCAAAACGCTGTGCACAAAGTGTGACAAAAGAAATACAATGCCCTCAATATAAGGTTCTTAAGTTGCCGTTTCCTTTTTGTGATTTTTATTTTTGTTAAATGTCATGAGGGAAATATAAGTTCTGATTAGAGGGCTTTAAAAATGCTATTTATCGCCTTTCAATAATAACCTGATTGCAGAAATAGCAATATATAAGCCTACCGCAACACTGGCAAATGAAGCATATCAAAGATCAAATGTTCGAATCAGCAGTAACCACTTCCGGCCGTTTTTCAATTCACCGATTTTGATTATTCGATAATCTTGCAACACTCAATTTCAGGGGTCTGTCGAGATTCCGTGCAATTTAAATATCGTGATGTTCACGTTATGGCCCAATCACTCATCACTAACCCGGTTCCATCTTGAAGCTGTTAATTTCTATTGTTCGCGAAAATCGAGAACGCGTCTCGACAGATATGCGCTGAGGGATCTCTCATCAATCATTTTAGAAACCAACAATATCCCCCTGAAACCGACAACGTATAGCGTACGTCCCGAAAGCGCACTTAAAGCCATTAGCAAGGCTAACGTGTGTTTTTTTGTTTTCTTTTCCACCCTTTTTGCACCGGTGTATTTCACATTGCGTCTTTGATGATTTAATGATTTAGGACGATAACGCGAATTAAAACTTTCGCAAAGACGCAAAGGGAGTGTGTCGTTTAGGCAGATTAGGAATTAGTACAAAACCTCAACGCTGAATGGCTGAAAGCGCGAAAGTGTACATACGTATGCGCCTGTTTTGACGGTTAGCTGCGACACACATAAACAAACGGTGATCTCTATCGTAACGAGATACTGATGGAAATTTTGATAAGAAAACCTCTTTAACGTTTAGCGTAATTTTCCGTGTGCAAAACTAATAAATTTCACGACAGGCAAACGTAAAGGTTTCCGCTCTCAATTTTATGCTTGTGTAAACAAAAATCGGGCTGGTACCGCGCGGATAGACTTTAATAAATTTTATTCCAAGCAACCCGGCTTAATCCCCAATTAGGTTTATTTAAACCTTCAAACAAAGCACGTCTTGAAAGTCCACATCTCACGCTATCCCCAAAAGCCGAAACAAAAATGAAAAAGCGCGCGGCACCAGGAAAAAGAGATCAAGCAAATTAGTCCCACCGATTCAGCCGCGGTTAGAATATTCACGCCGGCTGGAAATAAAATAAAACTTCTATGGATTTGAATAAGAATACAAGAAGAAAAAATATGTAAATACCTGGGCATTTGCATGGAGGGGGTTCGAAATCGCTCTCGCTGCGGGAAGCCGAAGGCTTGCTGGTTGTCAATAGCTTTTCAACGCTCGGCTCAGTTGCGCTGGGGTCTTGCACGACATCTCTCGCTGTTTCATTCAGATGAACGTCTTTAGGGAGCTCTGCGATCGCGTTGATTTCTGTGTGTTGCAGCTGAGAGGCTTCGACGTTTTTCTGCACGTGAATTATCGCTGGCGAATCTGCTTTATGCGGTTTGGATTTGCCAGTATCTGCATCCGTGACATTTTTACTCTCCGCATTTTCGTCGCCAGAATGCTTCGAGAAAAAAAAATCCAAAACCACAACAATAAGACGGGATATTAGCAAACGACGCTCGCATAAATTGCTTGCAAATAAATCCCAGTAGAAACCAAAAACCTCCCAGCTTCTACAAATGAAATTTTCCCTTGTCAAAAACGGAACAAAACGAATTTAAACTAACGTGTATAAAGACGATGTATCTTACCTTATCTGTGTCCTCGCTACTCACGCGACGTACGATTTCAGACGCGTCGCTCTCATTAATACCTTGTCGCAACTGAACACCGTCTCGCTTCGCAGCGTTGCTCGTTGTCGTTTTCTGCAAGAACAAAACGAAATCATGCCCAAATATTTTCGAGCGAAATCTAAGTTATCCCAGTGTGCAAACGAGAGTGTGAAAATTCTCAATTTCGAGCGAGAACCATAACATTCGTTCACATATTTCGCACCTTTTTAAGTTCAATGCATTTACGGAACTTGCATATCTGATGACCAGTTTTCCTATTGACACAATTGCTGCACTCCCCACAATTTACTTTCCTCAGACACGGCTCGCAACCACCACATCTTCGCCGCTTTTTCCTAGGCACTGCGTCATCGAAATCGCCAGACCGTTTCTCTCCTAGTTCGCTTCGATCGCTCGGAGAAATCGACCGCTCGACACTGCTTTCCATACTCAACTGCTTACAAAAGTCGCAGAACGTCGGAAAAAAAATTCACGGCCAACAACCCGTGACATCAACAACATTCACAGGTAAACTCGGTCAGTTCGTCGAAAGATGCCCTCAAATCTAGAACACAAAGCCCAGAAGTTGACTTTGCCTAGAGCTAAGCTACTTCCATCGACCGATAGCGATATCAGTTGCGAGTGTCAGACAGGCTTGTCGTTGATCGAACGCAAATTTCACGCAGCCACAAGCCACTTCCGAGCCAACCAAATGCGTGGTAGGTGGGAATAGTCTGTTTGCGAGCCGACAAATGCACGCCCACGTGGGGTTGAAAGCCGCGAAAATTGATCAAGCGTGACCAATTTGCGCGCGTGCGTCCTCGTCGTTGTCAATTTCAAGTCGAATATAACAATAATAAGATTCCGGTCGCTCAGCCGCAGTCATAACACAACAAAAACGACGTCGATGGCTTAAATTTCCTTCAAAAAATTTCAAATCGTTGTACTTTCTGTAACAGCGTTTTTTGAAGAACTTTCAAAATTCAAAACTTTTCAATGAACGTAGCCTTTTCCGTCGAATTATTACGTTCCCCACTGCGTCCGGAAGAAATGCCGATTTTCATGCCTTCTGCACAGCTGTTTAGTGTTATCCAAAACAGCAAAACCTAGCCCCAAAATCCAGAATTAGGGATTAGTGTCGGAAATTGCCCATATTTTAAGATCATGTCACCGAGCTCTCCTTCTGTCAGAGCGGAGAACGAACAAAAAAAACTTGCCGATGGAAATTAACGTCGGGCCGTCTTCAACACTACAAATTAGAGCGTTTGAAATGCAAATTTCTAGGGCTTGAAAGACGAAAACAGTAATCTTAAACTCTTTTAGTTCTTCGTTAAACACAGTCGGTGTTTCAAGTATTGATTGCACCGCGACCGGTTTAACGCTTGATTGACAACCCGCGTAAAGAAAATGCCGCAAAACGCACAAAACAAAATGAGAACGACGTGCAAAACATTCTAATCACAATCATATGTCTCCTGGAGCACTTAGCAAAATAAATTATTCTTTACGTCGAGTTCAAGATAAAGGTGTATAGATTAAACCATTGATTAGCCAGAGAGAGTAAATAATATGAGAAAGGACGTCTTGTCGGCCCCTGAGAGCGATAAACCCTCCGGCAAAAGTTACGTGCGGTGCTCTATTGTTGATGGACGCAGTTTGACATTTTTAGTCACCCGTGACAATATTTATACACGCACTCCACTTTACGTACAATGCCGCTGGTTACGAACGGGTCGTGTTGCCATGGGAACGGTGAACCAATTATAGGAGACAATGCATGTTTATTTAAAATGATATTCACGCAATAATTCCCGAGTGGCGCCATAGCTCAGTTGGTTAGAGCGCTGGTCTAGTAAACCAGAGGTCAGTGGTTCGAATCCGCTTGGTGCCTGTGGTAGTCGAAACCAACTTTATTTTTTGCTTAATCTTCTTTCTGTGACTCAAGTAAATGCGACGAACCATATAAATTAAAATTTGGGGGGGGGGGGGGGGTAAACCTTTTTGTGAATTTCTTTGCGATACGCCCAAAAAATTAATTTCGTACCTTTTTTGACACAAGAGAAAAAGTATTGAAGCTCATTAGTAATTTCCTATTGTGCCCACCCGGCAACTAAGGAGAAAAGAAAATTTCAACAGTGGTTCCTTACGATTTTAACACTAATTGCTAAAAATTATTTTGCCGAAAACCTCTTTTGTTTTCACTTAAGGTCCCCTTAACAAGGTGTCATTTATAATGTAATTTTAATCGAATTATAATTGGAAAGGTCTCATTATTTCGTCCCCTGAACAAATCACGCAACGTTATTCAGTCTAACTTCGACCTGATCGAGGCGTAATTAAAAGAACTAAGATCACCTCAATAATGTTGTGGCCACATTCTAGTAGCCTTCGAGCAGTCTTGCACCAGGCTAACCCCTGGACTCAACTTACTGCAAACCTCGTGAGCATGTTTGCAGGCTATAACTTTAACCATAATTCTATCAGTACGCCCAAGTCAGATCTGGGTATGACATTACCATGATTCATCTAATTCTTTGCTGGAATTCCAATGTGGCCTGGCCAGGGTTTGAAAATAATAACAACAGTATTTAGAAACGCATTATACGTAGCTCAGCCGTGGAGAGGGGGTAGTCCCTTTTATAAGCTAGATAAGTATGTGCGGCGCCAAAGGGTATGGTTTTCCGGGTTTTGGTCTGAAATAGGGTATAGATTTTGACCGTTTTGGTCTGCAATAGAGTAACGTTTGCGCGTTCTGGACTGGAGTTGGGTGTGGTCAGGTATGGTTTTTAGTGAAAGCTTCTTTTTCATTATTATCTTTTCTTGAGAAGTGCGCAAAACGCAGCAATTCCTGGGCAAGTCTGAAAAAGGGTATCGAATTTTGGGTCAGGTCTGAAATAGGGTAGGGAAAAATCACATATTTTGTGATGAAATAGGGCAAAGGTTTCGAGAAGTGTTTCGCACAACTCCAACCAAATTTTCGGGGAGTACTTCCCCTCTCCTCCCCTCCCCTCCCCTCCCCGGCTAGCCTGGTGGTCCATTTCTTGTTCAAACACCCTACTAAGCCAGGGATGGCCGGGAGTCCGTTCCGTCATATCTTTGTGTACAAATAAAGTAAAGTTCAAGTTCGAGTGCCTTCGCAGGTGGACCATGAATTCACGGCTGAACCCAACATTCAAGAAGCAGCTGCTAAAACACACGCTCGTCTTCTGTTCAAGGGATGCTCATAAATCAAAGACTTGATTCACTGGGCTATGACCCACTTACATTTCCCATGTAGTCTTACACTATGGTAAATCAACAAAATGCTAGATATAGCGTTTATCCCTGTTTTCCATAGTTTAGAGATATCTTAAATAAACTAAGAAAGTTTGCCGGTCTTTTTTCATTCCTTGCCCGTATTCAAGTGTCAAATGATTATAGAGAACGGAATCTTTCTTCCGAATTTCGGTGAATTTACGAGCTGCTTTAGAACTTTTGTGACTGTCCTAGCTGCCTTTTTCTTACCCAAAAAGCAGTAGCGGATCCAGGATTTTCGTAGTGGGGGTGGAGCTGACCTGACTTAACGATATCGGAAAAATCAGAGACAAAACCGCCTCAGTAATAGTTTTGTTCCCTTTCTTAATTTCAAGCTTAAACGGCCCCAAAGAGAGGGGTGGCTAGCCACCCAACTACCCCCCTGGATCCGCCCCTGCAAAAAGGCATTGTCATACATCAGAAAACAAAAGCCATTACTTTTTCTCCATTTTGAAAGTTCGATGTTACATCAGACATGTCTGCGCGCTGATTTATTTTACTGATATCAAACGGAAACAAATGTTGTTGTTTTGTTGTTGTTGTTGTTGCTGTTGCCGAGTTGTTGTTGTTGTTGTTGTGTTTTTTTTTTCATTATCGCTGATTATGTGAGTATAAAGGCCTGGCTAACTAGGAACATTTTTGAGGAAACATTGTTTCCAGACATGTTTCCTTGGGTGGCTAAACTGGGAAACATACGTTCCAAGACGCAAACTTTGCTTCCGCAACACACGTTTCTCGGGCGGCTAAACTGGGAAACATTAACCTGCGATCAGGCTCTATTTTCGTTTCGCTCGGTGAAACATTCAGGCGCGACGGGCGAAACGAAAAATAGAGCCTGATACAATTCTTCTACGGAACGTCTGCCGCCCACTTTTTTGATTGATTGACATTTAGCAAAATAGCCAATCAAAATTTCTTCTGCTTGCACGATCCTCGGTATGCAAATTTCCCATAACGGCAATTCGCAAAAAGTCACGCAAATGTCGGCAAAATAAGAAAATCATAGGCTACGTACATTCTAGACACAAGCACTCAAATTTACACGATTGCTAACTTGAAGGTTCCGGTATTGTGCATGGTTGCTCTGTCTGAGCTGAAACTGAATGAAAATTCAAAACACGACGAGGTTGTCATGTACCAAAATATGCTGCATGCTTGAATCCTTTCCCATTTGAGGTGGTATCCGGAAATATTCTCTTCGCATTTGTCACCGATTTTCTGCGTAAAAAAACCTTGGCAATTAAGAGAAATACCTTCAGTTTCATTCTTTAGAATGAAGATACAAATAAAACCGTTTATAAACATAGGAGTATTTTGTAATTAATTTAGTTCCAGAAGTGATAAATATTTGAGATTAGCAGCGAATTTTATCTCTAAACAGCAGCGAATTTTAAAACGAAGAACATTTATAATAAAACTAGTCAGATCTTTTGATGTCAATGTCAGAGATCAATAAAACGACATAAGCATTAAAGAATGAATGAATAAACTGAAAATTGTATTGCGACTTGATTGCGGTTCTCGCCAAACATCATTTTGCCGTTAAGTTTACCGAATTATCGATTGACTTGTTGATCATTCTTGGCGAAAGATACTTGTTCGTCTGCTGTTCGTTTTGTTTCGTAAAACGCGGAAACAACCTCTACTCTGTTCATGTTATCAATACCAGCTGAAAACCGTCAAATAAAAATTCCGAGACACGATGCGATAAAACGGAATACATACTTCACTCATACTTCACTGTTGCTGTACTTCTCTGCTCCAGGTGAGAGACAGCTTGCGTCAAACCGAACGCCATTCTCAGGAGAGAAAGAAATGGTGACAATTCTCCTAGAACGACAAGAATTTATTAGAGCAACACATTTTACTTCGGCAGACTTGTTCCCTGGTTGTTGCTTGGCGATGGCGGTCTGATCGAAATTACTTCCGTTGACAGCTCTATTGTTAAAGGGCCAATGAGATTGCGAGATTCCCGCGGCCAAAATTTGGCCGCCGACACGAACTTCTGTGAGAGATTGTATCAGGCCCTATTTCAGCGAGCGACCGACGTAAGAGAATATGAGAGCGATGCTAAAATTCGGCCTGATCGCAGGTTAGGGAAACATTTGTGTCTGCAGCGATGTTTTCGCAACAGTGTTTCCTAGTTTAGCCAGGCCCTATGCAATCGAGTGTCGGCTAAATTTGGCAAAACTGTGTCTCGCAATTGCACAGAAGCCCGAACGAGCAGTCCCTTTGGCTATAAAGTACTCTAGAAGTTCGCCAAATTGATGTCTTCTTTTTCTGTTCTTTGTTTCGTCTCGTAAATATACAAAGCATGCTATTATTTTAGATATCGCTTTTAGATTTACTCTGCTAGTGAGTGAATAAGGTTTTTGTAATCTCCCGGTCAACATTTAAGGGAATGAATGTTGTTAAATCCATATGAAAGCCCACAAAGATAATGTCTCTTCTCGATTTATTGTGATTTTTTTCTGTACTTCTGAGTACGCTGTTTATTTGTTGTAGAGACACCTTGATAAAAGCGAAAAATGTCGACTTGGCCACACTTAAGAAAGTTAACGCGAAAATCTTCTACAGCACAGTTTTTTTCATGCTTTTGCTACCGTCAGATAGTGAGTTACCTGTGTTAGAAATGCAAAAAAATGGGGGCTCACCCACTTCGTTTTCGAAATAAGTAGCGTAGAAGACTACCTTAATTTTGACAAATCAGTCCTCGTAACTCGACATGGCCTCAGTGGTTGTTAGTTCAAAAATATTAAAAACGACTCTTTATAGACCCATTCTCTTAGTCAAATTTTATTTTTCAGTGGGTCTGTTAAGTAAGTAATTTGAGTCGGTGTCTTCGTTTTAGCTTTTGCCATTCAGTGCAGCTAAAATAATAGCGGAATTCGATGATACACAGGCACAAATATAAAACGTAGATAATCGATAAAAGAAAGTGATCTATCAAAAGAAAATATTGGGTCACCGAACATTTAAGAGAGTTAAACCCTTGCAGAGATCTTAAAATGCCCACCACCCATATATTTCTACATTTATTCTTCGGCCATCTCAACTTCAATAGGAATAAAAAGCAAACTGCAGTGATGAACATGACAACACAACGCATGTTGTAAAAAACTTCGTTTCGTATGCTTCAACACACATCTTCAGAATTGACCGTTGGGAAAATTACAAATGAATTTAAACGCAAAGTGAAAGACTGGTACCTAATCAGGAAAATGAAAAATTATAAACAAACAGTCCTTCAGTTTGAAATCTGCAAAACAAAACAAAACCTGGCTAGTAAAGAAAACGTTACCCTTTGCCAACGTTTTCATTTAACGCAGGCTGTAATTCACGGACCAACAAAGTCTCTTTTATTTTACAAAGCAAGTTGCTAAGATATCAAAGTGATGACCCGTTGAGGTAATGTGATCTGCAATGACTGACGTATAACAGCTCTTCGTAAACGCTTTTTATGTCCAGTTTTTGTGTCATGCAATCGGCGTTTTGTTTACCCTATGTAAAGGTCATCACAGTCCCAGCAGCTTGCCTTGTACACAACTTTAGACATGTAATACATAACTTGTTATGTCTTGGTTTCCATCGTAGATTTTGGCGTTAAAGTTTGTTCAAAAATCATAATTTATAAGTCCTTCCTCTGCTATTCCCAGGGGCATAATAGAGCCTTTACTTTGGGAGGTGCCGTTGGACAGGGTATGGTTTTTGATGCCAGTCTGTCCTAAACAGTGTCTGTTCTTGTCCTAAACAGGGTATGGTTGTACGATTGTCGTCGTTAAATATAGTTTATAGAGTGTTTAGCAATCCTATATGGCAGACATTTGCTGTATTAAAACACTTAAAACCAGAAAACTGTAAATCTAAAAAGTGTGTATTTTGTCCTTTGCCCTAGAGAGCGTCCTAAAAGAGAGGGTATTGTCCTACACAAAAAAAGTTTCAAGTTTTAACTTTATTTCATTTTATTTTATTTAATTTATTTTTTTTTTTTTGGTTTTAAACAGAGTCAGGGTTTCAAACCCTTAGCAGCACCTTTATACCCGAAAGTAGGTAAAGCCTGCCTTACGGGGTCACTACAGGTATGTGCAGTGTCGCGCCGTCGGGTTTTTTTTTTTTTTTTTCGTTTCCGTGTAAACTTACTAAGTTGATCTCAATTTAGCCTGATTCTTAGACTGTCCGAGGTCACTCGCCCAAACAAGAGGGAGCTTGGGCGAGCGACCTCGGACCGTCTGAGAATCAGGCTAATCTCAATTTGGACATTAAAAAAATCGTTGTCCGTGGCTGCGTTGTATGTCCATTCCGTAATTTTTTTATTATGTTTTATTTCTTAGAATTAAAACGACGTTTTTAACTTTACAAGACATTTTTCGACAGTAATTTCTGTCATCTTCAGTTGATACAAAGTTCGTTACATTTGAATTTACACAAAAAGTAAATACAATGGGTGTAGCGAAACTGAACTATCAAATTGCTAAACTTAAGGAAATGCGGTTAAACGTGCAGCAAACCACAGAAACAAGTTAAGTAACCAAGAAAAACACTAAAAGGAAAGAGACAGATTAACATGATGCAACTGTTGATTCAAAACAGGCTTGTCTTTTATTTACGTACTGGATTGGATATATATAGATTTAATGAAAGACAAACATCTTTTAGGCGCTGTTGCACGAGACATTTTTTTTCTGCAACTTGCAACGCAACGCCTTAGCCAGACAAGTTGAGGACGAAATTGCGGGCGTTAACACCCCGTCTTGGCGACTTGTCTTGCAATAAAAAAAGTGCATTGCAAGTTGCAAGAAAAGTAGACTAGTGCTCTACTTTTCGCAACGTTGCGAGATACGTTGCTACGTGTAACATGTATTCTTCAACTTGTCTCGCAATGTTCTTAGCATCATTGCGTTGACTAAGTTTCAGGAAAAATTGCCTAGTGTAACAGCGACTTTAGTACCGGAAGAAAGCTGGTCTGGCCAGTCGAAATATTGTATTCAGATAAATAACATAACCTAAGTAGAATTAGCCTTTCCGCTTTCCTTTTTGGTAAGTGGCAGTTAGAAAATTTCTTGGGCTCCTTTGTCAAACAGCCAATCAAATGCGTGAACTGTACGAGGTACAGCCGCGAGCACGAACACCGGAAATTGACGACCCCGCCTCCCGTAGCTGACATCGGTCGCCCGGTTATAAACTAATGAAAATGTCAGGCGGAAAAGGAACCGGGCTACCGAAAGAAAAACCGGGCGCACAACACCACAAAACATTGAAAACTATCCTTCCCTCACCCTTATTCTTACACGATAAGCTTTTAGCTAAAGCCGAGCTCGCTGTGTTGCGGAATAGTTTACCCCCAAGTTCCGAGATAAGCGGAGTCCCTCAGTGCCTTTCACTGAACAAAACTCACGGGCCATAAAATTTTAAAAGCCTCGTCGTTCAAACAAAGCGTGTGCAACCCACTTCAGCTTCAGGCTTGCGTTACGGCCGACGTATAAACAGTGGAACCATCGAATTTTAAACATCAGGTCGATTCTTTCCTCTCGGCTGCTTAACCATTTCACTCCCAAGTTATTCTAGAACTACGAAAATAACTTGCAGGTTATCCTTCTCCAACGAAACTGCATAATTTACATGATTTCATTAACAAGACTGCTAAGTTTGCTTCAATTTAATATTAATTCATTTATTTTTTTAACCTTGGAGACGGAAATTACTTAGACATCCAAGTCATCCATCTTTTATACACACGTAAATTAGAGAGATAGAGTCTTAATTAGTCTCTCGACGAAAACACGATTGTTATCAATGTATGGTGATAGAGCCTCATTGAGTCAATAAAAAAAACATCCGCGAAACAACACCTCCAAGTGAAAGGGGTTTTTTTAGCCAGCAAAAATACGACTCAGATTGAATTTAGATAAACATTTAAGGATAAAAATTAGTGACAAGAGTTTAACACAACGTTTCGATGTCTCCATGACATCATTATCAAGTGGAGAAAATAAAATATAGATTAGTTAATATATACAAGATGAGGTGTTAAGAAAGTAAACAATAAGCAACATATTTGGCGTGTGATTGTGTGTGCATGATAAGTATGTCAAATAAATAGTTTTGCGCGGATAGAGTCCGATTGCGTGTTCAGTTTTGGTTTCTTCTTCTTAATAAACAACATTTCGTAAATTAAACAGTCCAATTTTCCGCCGCATTTCTTGAGGACGGAAAAGTTGCAAAAGAAAAGCAACTTTTCCGTCCTCAAGAAATGCGGCGGAAAATTGGACTGTTTAATTTACGAAATGTTGTTTATTAAGAAGAAGAAACCAAAACTGAACACGGGCATATCCTAAAAGCTGGACTGGACCCTGGACTCTGGACTCTGGACTCTGGACTCGGGTTTTTTTCCTCTCAAAACTTTATTCCCCCCCCGAAAAAAACCTCTATATCTCCACCCCCCGAAAAAACCTCTATATCCCCCCGGAAAAAACCTCTATATCCCCCCGGAAAAACTCCCCCCTCCCCCCATAAACATTTCTTCCCCCAAATATAGTGTGCGAGTTTTCAAACAAACAACGTTATTCCCCCCCACCCACCTCCCCGAAAAAACCTTTATGTCTCCCCCTTAAAACTACCCCCTCCCAAAAAACCCCCCTCCCCTCCCCCAAATAAAAAATACAACTACATTGGAATCGATTGAACAAACACTTGTCGTCTCAATGTTCTTCCACAAATCGGCATTGAAATAACGAACGCCATCGAACGACCCTACCTCAATCCTTTAAAAAGAGTATCAGACGTGCGAACGTGATTGCATTACACAACAAGCAAAGATCAGATAAAATCCTCTATTCATCGATGCGACGTGTGCAAGCTCTTATCAGCTGCCAGTGACAATGTTGTCTACCTAAGGTGTTACAGTTACTCTTGTTTTCAGTCAAGCATAAAGTATTGTTTGTCCTTGAAATAAATTGCGTTTTTCTATTTTTTTTATACTTGACTGAAAACAAGAGTGACTGTAACACCTTAGGTAGACAACATTGTCACTGGCAGCTGATAAGAGCTTGCACACGTCGCATCGATGAATAGAGAATTTTATCTGATCTTTGCTTAGTGTGTAATGCAATCACGTTCGCACGCCAAATACTTTTTTTTAAGGATTGGGGTCGGAAAGAGCCTCTGAGCGGCTGCAATTAACAAGCTTTAGTGTGACCATCGAACAAGTAACGTTCTAAAAAAACGCAATTTATTTCAAGGACAAACAATACTTTATGCTTGACTGAAAACAAGAGTAACTGTAACACCTTAGGTAGACAACATTGTCACTGGCAGCTGATAAGAGCTTGCACACGTCGCATCGATGAATAGAGAATTTTATCTGATCTTTGCTTAGTGTGTAATGCAATCACGTTCGCACGCCAAATACTTTTTTTTAAGGATTGGGGTCGGAAAGAGCCTCTGAGCGGCTGCAATTAACAAGCTTTAGTATGACCATCGAACAAGTAACGTTCTAAAAAAACGCAATTTATTTCAAGGACAAACAATACTTTATGCTTGACTGAAAACAAGAGTAACTGTAACACCTTAGGTAGACAACATTGTCACTGGCAGCTGATAAGAGCTTGCACACGTCGCATCGATGAATAGAGAATTTTATCTGATCTTTGCTTGTTGTGTAATGCAATCACGTTCGCACGCCCAATACTTTTTTTAAAGGATTGGGGTCGGGTCGTTCGATTTCAATGCCGATTTGTGGAAGAACATTGAGACGACAAGTGTTTGTTCAATCGATTCCAATGTAGTTGTATTTTTTATTTGGGGGAGGGGACGGGGGTTTTTTGGGAGGGGGCAGTTTTAAGGGGGAGACATAAAGGTTTTTTCGGGGAGGTGGGTGGGGGGGGAATAACGTTGTTTGTTTGAAAACTCGCACACTATATTTAAGGGAGAACTGTTTATGGGGGGAGGGGGAGTTTCATGGGTTGGATATAGAGGTTTTTTCGGGGGGGGGAGATATAGAGGTTTCTATCGGGGGGGGAATAAAGTTTTGAGAGAAAAAAACCAGAGTCCAGAGTCCAGAGTCCAGAGTCCAGGGTCCAGGGTCCAGTCCAGCTTTTAGGATATGCCCTGAACACGCAATCGGACTCTATCCGCGCAAAACTATTTATTTGACATACTTATCATGCACACACAATCACACGCCAAATATGTTGCTTATTGTTTACTTTCTTAACACCTCATCTTGTATATATTAACTAATCTATATTTTATTTTCTCCACTTGATAATGATGTCATGGAGACATCGAAACGTTGTGTTAAACTCTTGTCGCTAATTTTTATCCTTAAAAATACGACTATTTACAAAATTTCGAAAATTAATTATCGTGTCCCCTTCCTTCAACATCTTCGATAAACAACACAAAAAGTCTATTTGAAAATGTTTTTGGGCCTCACAATAACGGTGAACTCTTTCGATACTCTACCAACACTGCCATTTTTACTACCGTCAATCGTCGTAGAGGAAGTCTCAGAAAACAAGGAAGTTATTTCAGCGGCCGGCACGTTTGTGCGTTCTGGATAAAGAACGTAATCGTTTGTTGGGTTTTGAAGAGAGTTCGCATGTTACTGAATGCGCACTATATAAAGGAAGCACAGAATTATATGAAGATCATCGCAGTGAAGGTGTTTCACTGCAGTTGAAAAGAAGAAACCTGGAAAAATTCAGGCTTGAACGGGAATCGAACTCATGACCTCTGCGATACCGGTGCAGCGTTCTAACCAACTGATCTATCAAGCCAACTGGGAGCTGGTCAATTGTGAGTTCGTATTTATCCCCGTAGATGGAGAAATGAATATGAATATATGAAATAATCATATATTTGAACCGCGGATAAAGATAGAATTATATGAAGATCATCGCAGTGAAGGTGCAGTGAAGCCTGAATTTTTTCCGGTTTCTTCTTTTCAACTGCTTAAGTTGAAACACCTTCACTGCGATGATCTTCATATGATTCGCAGTTCAAATATATGATTGTTTCATATACTCATATTCATAAAGAAAGCACGTAAAAAAGGCGGCGGTTAAGGGACAACTCGTCCTTTGCACTTGTGGTCAAGTGCGAAGCACGAGTTGCACACAACTGAAGAATAAGTTATAAAATGTTTTTTTAACTTTTTTACTGTCTACTTTGCGCTGGTTGTCTTTCAATTACAGCGAAAGGTCAATGCTGTCCAAATCAAAGGACTGGAAGAAACAAACTTTTTAACTTAAGCAGTGCAAGTTTCTTCGACATTGAAGCAAAACTTTTATTTAAAAAACCACACAAACTGTGAGATGTGGATAACGTTTTTACGGTGTGGCCTAATGGATCAAACATACGCCAGCACTGTTCAATGGCGCGAGTATGAAACTTCAAGCTAAAAAATTTGAGTCGCTTACGGAAGTCGAAGACCTTCCACACTCCAAGATATCGAGAGCCGTGAGGCAACCTGAATACAGTGTCATTAATCTTGCAACACTTACTCAAAACCTTACTGATTGCAGGCACGTACCTCTCTCCCCTCCCCTCCCCCCAACTACAATGTTGATTTTCAAGCTAAAATAAAAAAATAAATCACTTTATTTAGGTGTCAAACAGTATCTAGCAAAGAATGCTAATTGGGGACACCTCCAAGATCGAATTGGAATTTGGATGTGTTGGTTTTTGAGGAGAGGGGAAAACCGGAGCACCCGGAGAAAAACCTCTCGGAGCAAGGACGAGAACCAACAACAAACTCAACCCACATATGACACCGGGACCGGGAGTCGAACCCGGAGTCACATTGGTGGGAGGCGAGCGCTCTCACCCGTCGCAACACACCCGTCGCTGTCAACATTGACCGGGGAGACATGTTCAGGGGATGGAGGTCAGAGTTCCGCTGTCAACTTAAGGAAACTTTGCATATTCACAGACAGCTGAAATAGCCGAGGTCAAATAAAGGTGATGTTATGTTATAGCCACATGCCTGTCTTCATCGACGATTCTGATAGCTTTCTTGACTAATTTTTACTAGGGGACATGAAGCAAACGAATTCCGTCTTAAGGAATTGCTCACACTTTTTCTGCTCAAAGTTCTTACAAGTGTGACTCGTAAATGTTCGTAAATAAATCGGGACCACTGAGAAAAGTCCAGATGCTCCAGGTTTGAACAATCGGGCTGTCGCTGTACTGCTAGGAACGGCAATGTCAAAAGCTCCAAGTACAGTTCGCTCATACAGTCTGTGATTACAAAGAAAAAAATTCCGAGTTCCAAGAGGATTCGGGCCCACGACTTTCTGCACACCGTGTCCGCTGCTCTAACCACGGAGTTACTGGGAGACTAGGCCAGGTACCCGTAATATGTAGCGAGGATTCGATAAGTTGGGAGTGGTCTCAATCAAGGTAACACTTGAATGTGTTTTGTAAAAGAAGGTTTAGGAAACAGGTATTCCCTTGTAATCGAGTCCAGTTCTCCCAGAGCAGCTTGAGCGTGAACTCGAGTCACATCATCTGCATCTGTTGACTCTACAAGCTTCAACAACTGGTAAATTTCCTTCAGCGTTGAGCTGAGCACCTACGAATGGAGTACAACAGTAGCATATATGAATGAAACGATCCTCCCAGAGAGTCCATCAGCTTTTGGAGTTCTAAAGTCAACTGAGACAGTGCGGTCTGGGGTTCGGACCACCCTTTTTTGGCTCCCTCTGGAGGCGAGTCCATACTTCTCATAACTATCGGTGAAAGTCAACTCCCAGGTCGCGGGTTCAAGTTCCGCGGGTCATATCCCGCGGGTTCAAGTCCCGCTCTTACAACTAGCTGGAGTTGTTTCACTGTAACCTCGAGTTCAACTCCTCAGCCACGCTTGTGAAAAGTTTTAACCTTGTTATGTTCAGTTTGAAATAATTGTTTGTAACGTTTGAATGCCCGGCCCCACTAGCACTTTATGTGCTACAATCACTTGCCGAAGGTGACCAAGGCACATGACCCGTGACCTTGCAACACCAGTGCAAAGATCCAGCTCACCAGCCGAGCTGTCAAGCCACTAAGGATTATACCTTAGATGATACGTTGGTGGAAGCAACAAATGAAATGACCACACATTGACAATTGAAACTCTTAAAAATGATCTGAGAATGTGAAAGTTACTGTTAGAAAATTAAAAATATAGAAAACAAGCCTATCAAAATATGGCTATCATGGAAACATCAGGTTTTGTGAACAATGAATGACGTTCACACCAATTGGTTCACAAATGCATTTAAGGTAATTAAGTTACAACGTTTGGCGGAGGGGGGTAGGGCAGGGTTTGCTTGTGTACCGGTCCGTGGAGCAGATTCCCGCCTGGTATAGGTACGGCAACCGTAACAGCCATCATTTTGGAGATGGAAAAACCCAAAAAATGGTCTGTGTCAAAACTAGCTTGTTATTAGACACGCAAACTTGTCTATTACTCGTGGAGAAAAAATCATGACCTCGAAAATACGCACACGAGAAACATTTTTAGTCAATATTGATGCTGAGTGTGTCTGCGATAACATACATTCAAGGACTGTTCTTTGTGCTTGCTGCATTTTATTTTCTTCTTTCAAATTTGTCCGTATCTCTGTTCTTCCTGTTCCCAACAAATGAGCTAATTTAGCTAATACTGCAAGCAACTATAGTGTTGCTCTTTAGATCATACGTTTTTAGCGGGCAAAGTGATCTATATGTTTTTGGAAATTTCGAAACGTTACGGACAGTGAACAATCAGAAAGTTCAAAAAGTTGTATCTCTTAAATATTTCGAGGAGTCACCTTCCCAGCAAAACGCACCGAAACAACAGAATGCATCGCTTAAATCAAAGGTCTTTGTGAGACAAGCGTTGGAAAAGTGGCGTAAATCAAATTTGTTTGGTAATTGCTTGCAGAAACTGACATTCAGCCCCAAATGCAACCTCATCCCCACGACGAGGTTCACTAAAACCAAAAACGTACCTCTATTACGCTCTTTCCCAGTCCCCTCAACAGCAAAGTTATGACAAGTACAGCAGCTCGCCTAACTTCCGCTGACCTGTCTGTTTTAAGCACCGCTGATACACAACTGAAAACCTGGTAAAAAACGACGAAATAATGAGTGTCATTGAAAAATATTAAAATTCACAAATCAATTCATTTAGGTGTCCATGTTATTTAAAAAAATCTATTGTTCTTAAAACATTTTTCGTTCTTACGTGAACCATTACTTAAAAAATAGTAAATATTCAACTTTAGAAAGCCAAGCACAGGCAGCCAAACCTTTAGTTACGACTGCTGGTGAGATAAAATTACCATATTTGTGTAAAGGAGGTCGACGTACGAATGCCGCTATCTAAAAGAGAAGTGCTCAACCCTTCGCACTTTAAACACTGAAAAATTAATTAGAAGGATGTTTATTCTCGCTCACAAAGCGAAACTTTACCCCTAAAAACAAGTAAGAAAGATGTTAACAAAGAAACGGATAATTTCAGATAACCTTTTTGTTTTTCAGTCATAACTAAAGTTTTGGCTACGATAAAACTTTTTTTAAAAAACGTTTACAGCATTTCGGTTTTTATGGTGAGGTGTTCCAAAGTCTTCAGGCAGCAGGTAAATGAGTAAGGAGATTTTGTACTTTGAGCATTAGAATAACACACCTCATTCACAACAGGACCCATTGAGAACCTTAACAGTTGACACACGTCACCAAGATTGGAGAGGCTGCTGGCCCGTACCAGGGGCTCAGGATCTTTGACCCCCGTCAGCAAGGCTGGTAAAAGATGCTGCGAGAATCTAGGCACCAGTTCACCACAGATCCTAGTCGCCTTGACGAGTGCCTCTCCTAGTTTCATTCGTAACTCAGGAGATCTGGCAGGTCGGCTGGATCCAGCTGCAACTGGAATAAACCAATGAAAATGAGTAAGGAGATTTTGTACTTTGAGCATCAGAAAAGCACACCAGGAATAAACCAGTTATCACAGTCAGGGGATTCACCATCATCATCCCGGTACACACCAGTGTCATATACATGTATGTAATATTCAACTGAGGAACTATAAAGGAGCCTCAAAAGAACTGAAACGGCCTAAAATTTATCGTTCAACCCTCAAAACAGGTAAATTTTAAGGTGAACCATCAGTGGAAGCAGTCACTGTCAGTCGTCAAACGGTCTCAAATCTACTATTTGAGGTCATTCGGCACCTCTTCTAGCTCTCAAACTACGTTGTTTTAAAATAGTAAGTCAGTGAGCACATTGTCAAATCTCAGTAGGTGAAGTTCCAAAAATGTCATCATCACCATAAAATATTATCTATAACGACAACAGTAACAGGAAAAATTATGAGCAATGTCGTATCCAGCCCAATAAAATTGCAATGTGTGTGGATTCTTGATTCTACTTTACAATTCTACTTTTGCAGCCACGTTGCATGTAACAATTTCTCATTTTGTGGGAAAGACACCGGCATTTCTTACAATTTTTTTATTGCATGCATTGTCTACTGAATGCCTTAGCTAGTGAAGGGGATACGCTAAAATTTCCAAATTAACCATTGGAAATTATCGGATTGATTCAACTGACTGTAGCATTTGCTTTTGTATAGGCCAGTAAATTCAAAAGTAACTGGAAGGATTTTACGCCACAATTATCCAAATGCTTTAAGTGCAACAGAATGGACACCATCTTACACTTGTTCCTCAAATGTAATCGATTACGGCACTGGTAAGGGATTCCAATCAATTGCCGATTATGACTGATGATCAGCATATTAGCAGTCTGAGGCATAAACCAACCTTTATCACTTGGCATATAATAGCCCTTCTCTTTTCCATCCGTCCTCCCGCCTGCAGTATCAGTAGTCACCTTTCTACAAGTAGCAAACTCTTGGGTGAGTCGTGGTATGACCGTATCAGCCCTAACATCGGCCAATGACACGAGTCCCTGTATGGCTGCCAGATAAATATAAGGGTCATCATGCGCAAGTTGCTCCAAGAAAATCTTCAGCAGTGTATCCGCGCTTTCCATGGCTTTAGGGTGCCTCTGACGAACAAGTGATGCCAGTTTTATCATTGCGTGACCTCGGACAGGGAGAAAAGGATCACATAGTTGGGCAAAGGCTTCATCAAACTCTGAAGCAGTTCTAGTTTCGTCTTTAAGATCAGCGCTTGGTTTTCCTGACAAAAGTATGCAAATTTCAGTTGCATTCCAGTTTGCAAAATATTGACAAACAGCAACTGCACAAGAAATTATTTCTTAACAGTTTTGAATTAGATGGTTACACTTTTTCAAATGATCTCCATGCTGTGACAAGAGCTGTGATAAACGATAAAGAATTATTGAACATAAGAGCATTGCATTGTATACATTTGTCATTCATTTATGGTGTCCTTATAATTATTATTGAGTCTCCGGTTTTATTCCAAACTTGAGAGTCACAGTAAAATTTATTTTAATTAACTTTTCAGTTCCAGTGTAAGCCCTAAGATTTTGAGCCCGGGTTACAAGTGTGACTACGTGAATGAAAGCGACTGAGGGTGAGTTTGCATGGTGTTTGCATGGTGGTCAACAAAGGACTTCTGCTTCATTGGTGGAACCACAGCAAATGGGGAAGACAGTGCTACAAAATTTCATCGCATCAGCCAGTGTACGAAACACCCAGGTTTCCACATAAAACCCTTGGATAACAGGAAACCCAAGCCCTGGCCAAAACCTATGTTGCAGTCGGTGACAAGAGACGGATGTTGCTACAGGCAGCATGACAACACAACAGAACAGTCAACACTTTTAGTTAGTGTACCTTCATTACCAGCACGACCAGAAGCCGCCGACTTTACTCCTTTGGCTTGCTTCCCCAAGTTCTTTGCTGCGTCATTCATTTTGTGGCTCCATACTGCTCCGTGTGTTGCTATGGCAATTCGCAGATCACTGGCCATCTCCTGTACCTCTACTGATGGATGATGTTCCGTTAGTGTCTCTAGTAATGGAAGAAGATCCTGAACAAGAGACCGGTGCTCCTTCTTGATCTGAAATAAACAGAGTTTGTAATCTTTTTCACAAACAATTTCCCAGGACTATTCCAGAACTTTTCATGCACTCATGCAGATTTTCCAGGGCTACAATTTGTCCAAAATAACACACAATTTAGAATAGTTCTAGGACTCCTATGAAGGAACTGGACTGCTGACACATGTACACATATATTACTTTAGTCAATTGTATGCAGGTGCATTGTATTCCCAGACTTCCAGGACCTGCAACAAAATAACCAAAAATTTCCAGGACCTTCCAGGTCTGGAATATGACACAGTGAAAATTCTAAAATTTTCTCTGACTCTAAAGAACCCTGGGTTAATGGTAAACTGTGTTTAGGTTTTGCCATTGTCCACGACCTTCTGTACACCAGTGGGATGCTATAACCACTGAGGGAGAACCATGGCAAACTGGGTTGCTCTATAGTTTCTCTCTTTAAGCAAAACTATAGTAAATAACGGCCCACAATAGGGTTCTCAGATCCCACCAACCCACCTATTCTTTCCTGTTCATCTCACCATCCCGCACCTCTTTATGTCAAAATCTCGAACCCACCCAATCATAAAAGGACCCTTACTCGCAAAGGCTAAATGATACTGGATTAGTTAAATAGGTTATACTTCCTTTAATATTCATTACTTGATACACTTAAGAGCATTTAGCCACCACGTTGAATGATGTTGATTCAACTTTTGTATTGTTTTCAAGGGTATTTTCAACAAAAATATTGAATGAAGCTGTATTCATCAAAGTTGAATGATGCTGAATCTATTTCACCAAGACCAAACATAGGACAGTTTCGCATAAAATCTCTGCATGTATGACATAAAATTACCTCAACTGCCCCGCCCAACACTGCCGACAACATTCCAAGGGACATAGTTAGCGTCTCAGTAACAAATGCAGTACCCAGTCCCTCTTCATCAGCTTGAAGAATGGCACAGGCACGCTTTAGTGTAGAGTAAATGAAGGATAGCGTCTGTGGAGTATTCTTCAGAATAGAAGGCCCAAGCTTCTCACACATAACAGCCACAAGATGAAGCATCAAAAGACTCTGCTGTGTTCCTAAAAAAATACCACATATTAACCGTTTCACTCCCAGAGTCAGTTATGGAGACATTTAGTATCCAGTGATTCTAACTTTTAAGTCTGTGGTTGAAATCCTATGGTGTGACCATTCAAATGAAACCTCGTCAGCAGTACATTCAGATGGTACTATTTATATTTAAGTATTTTACAAAATGAAATTTGGGATTTGCCTTGAATTTTGATTTAAGGCACTCTTGGCAGTGAAAGGGTTAAAATAAATTCTTGTGTCTTATCCAATGGATTGAGTAAGCCAGAGGACTTATCAAGGCTGATGCTTAGACCCAGTTGCTGAAGCATGACTTGACAAGGGGCATGAGTACCCCTCCTCCCAGGATTTCATCTCCATTCCCCCCTGGAAGCATTACTACTACATTTACATAAAGAATACTTTCTATGAAAAACAGTAATAGAAGGAAAATATGTAAAAACATGACAATTGCCTGTCCCAAACTTTTTTCAGGTTCAGTAGAAATTAAAAACTTGAAAGACTAAAAAATATTTAATTCATATGAAAAAAATTAACAGTACCTTCAGAGCCCATATCTTCTGAGAAGTCTGATATGAGGTTTGTCAACTCCTGCATCAGGTATATGAAGAAATCTCCAGCTAAACTGTCCTTCTTTAGACCACGTAGAAGTTCCACAATGCACAGCGCTCGCACTTCACTATCACTCAGGCCATCTCCTCTTAAATTCCTCAAGACATTGTCTGGGCCAACACACTCAGAATCATTACTTTGACCTTTGATTATCACTCCACCATTATCTCCATACCCAAACACAAAATTATCACTCATAAAGTTAACAGAGAAGTTTTCGTTTTCACCCACATCATCTGCATTAGTGTTTGCTGAAGTTTCTGTTGGTGTAAGTTTCTGTTGAGGGTTCTGCTTAAAAGCTAGGGCATATAACAATGTGAGGGCTTCATGTGGCTCAGTATGCTTTAATAAATGGACAAGAACTTCTTGAAGTGCAGACCTGAAATTACAAATTAAAAGATCAACAGCATTAATTAATTTTATAGTTTTCACAACTTATGAAGCCAATAAGAGTGCGAGGTGAACAAAAGTCACCAACAGTTGCTGGCACTTTTGACTTCTTATGTGCTATAATCCACCGACATCCACCTCGCATGACAGCGGTCCTCATTGCCCATGATAGATGCACATCAATCAAATCTCCTACACTCTCAAAGAGTTTGAACTCTTATTAACTCTTGATAATGGCTATCTGTTCACACCATCATAAAAATCTATGAGAATATAAAACACTCCATCCCATTGTACTGCTTTTATCAACTCTCGTGCACTCTCAAAGATTTTGAACTACAGTCGTGTCTTGTTATCTGCCATTCTATTCAAGTTGTCTTGAGAATCTATAAAATATTTTTTTTAAATTAGCCCTTGTTTGGTATCCTCTAAACAACTCCTGTCGGTTCTCAAAGTATTTGGCCTTGTGACAACACTCAATCCCTGTTCTGCACAAACTTTCATGAGAAACTCTGATGGATCAAACTCTTAACACTTTCTTTAACTCTTTTGACATTTCAAAAAGCTTGAAGTTTTGATAACCTTTCACAACTCTCACTGGTTTATGTCTGGCTGCAAGCTGCAAGGCTAGCACTTCTACAACCTGACACCATGCACATGTATATGTATTGTATTGGGATTAGAAGAACCCACAAGGTTAGCAGGGATGGCGCAGTAGTGAGAGTGCTCACCTCCCACCAATGTGGCCTGGGTTCGACTCTCAGTCCCAGTGTCATATGTGTTATTGGTGCCACATGTGTTGTTGGTTCCCATCCTTGCTCCGAGAGGTTTTTCTCCGGGTATTCCGGTTTTCCGCTCTCCTCAAAAACCAACACTTCCAAATTCCATTAGATCTGGAGTGCATGAACACATCTTAAAGAGCTTCCGAGCTCCTAAGTGTTTTGTGTTTCGTGGGTAAACAACAACAAACAAGTTTGTGTGAGCCAGAGATGAATTTTTGTTAAATATTTTTTCCATCAATTTACACCCTCCTCTAAAAAAACACACTTGCTTCACTCACCTCAGATGAGAAACACCTTTTCTAGTGAAACAAAAGAGTTCAAACAGGGGATGGACAATCTGCAACAGGAAGTGTAACGCAGAAGTGTACGACCCAACAACAAAAACCTGAAAGAAACAAATTCAAGCAAATAGATAAACCAAGCATAATATTAACATGTAAATGAACTGAGTAATAAATATTAGAAGAATTTCAAACCAAATATTTTTAGCAAAATAGTTGGTAAAAGAGAAATCAGTGCATGGAAAGCACGAAACATTACAATTTGTTGTCTACAAGACATAGTATCCTTCAAGTTACCCTGTGTTTCCACACAGTTTGGAAGATTTTAGGTCTGTGTATAATAGAAAGGGGGGGTGGTCGTGTGAGTTACACTATCCACCTTGCTTTAAATTTTACTCAATTTTTCTAACAAAAACAGTTTCTGCTCCTATTCTGTCCTGATAATAAAAGGGCATAGAAATGCTTTTCTAAAAAACCAAATGTGCATAGCTTATTGCTAGGAATTATAGTTGACACTACAGCTGCCCCAGCTGTTAAGAGTTTTTGTAAGCGTATTACTTGATTTTAAACGTTTCCTTTTTTCTTGATTTACTTAGAAACTCTTTTGTGTGATATATGTTTTTCTGTAGTATAATTTAAGTTTTAGATTTTTTTCTGCAGAAGCAGGCCAAGTTGAGATTAGCACTCACTCTAGTACTAAGAGGTTTCATGACATTATGGAATCGCGCTTATTGAAACACGTCGATTGCTAATGCAAATGAACTCATTTTTTCTGTCATCGATGGAACTGTTTTGTTTTGGGTATAGTTTGGGTGCAATTTAGTGGAACGTATCAATTGAATGAGGGACAATAGAAGAACAATAAGCAGCAAGAAATTAAACATGAAGCTAATTGCCCAGGTCGCGTGCTTTAAAATATAAACAGTAATGCTCAACGATTTGTTCCTCCTATATTGTTGAAATAAAACCTTAATTCTTTTGATAATCTAAGTCCTTTATTAGAACAAACATTGCAGTGGAAAGTTCATGGGGAAATTGCACTAAAATGCGGGAGAGCAACTTCCCGAGACATGGAAATAACTTGCATATAGGCAATGCAAAGTACCACCGACGTATCTTTTGATACAAAGTACGCTTTCTCGGACGCATTTCTTACATTACAAGTGAGAGTTTTCACAGAGACAATCAGCTGCATGAATTGAATTCGAAATCAATCAAGTAAAATCGCAAAAGCGGCTTTTTTGTTAATGCACTGAAATTTCATAGTCGCCCAAACTATCTCGTAATGTGAAAAACTAGAAAAAAACTGAAAAACTAGACCTAGAAATTTCACAGGAAATTCACTGTTTCCATGAGCTATTTCTTAGGGGAAGTGCTAGAGTTATTGTGTTTCCACGTGACCTACTACAATCTTCTAACGCAATTATTTTTTCGTGAGTTAAAAATATAACTGATGTCTGTAGGGTTTACTGGTGTTGAGATTCTCTCGTTCTCAAAGCAATGCTTAGTTGTTTGTGGACCGAGTCTTTCAGTCCCTGAAAGTGATTTGTGGCACATCTTTTCCAATCAGTGATTTGTGCATGCCTGACAAATAGTCTCCAAAGCGTTTCTCGATCCAAAATTTCTTAGGTTAAACTCGAACTTTTACTTTGTGGTCAAAGAATTTATGTTGGCTTTCTACAGGAATAAAACGAGACAAAAGCAATAAAAACTACAGTTTCTCTCCAGCCTTCAAAACAGCTGCTCTGCGGGATTTATACACTGAACACACATGCGGTAACAAAGCGCTCGCAGTATGACTGACGGTAAAACAACCCATGCGTTTTCTATGAATACTGTGCACCCCTTAGATAGAGATATTTGATTTACTGACACTGTCACATTACCCATATATTCCCTTTGGGCATTCACTGATGCTACATCATCATTACCCATTTATTCTGTTCGGGCGTTTAGTGATGAAACGTCATCATTACCCACCGACTCCTTGCGCACCCTGTTCTGGCAAATTGAGACTTGATCTGGTATATATACCTACTGTATATTTTGACTGTAAGTACTTTATTTCACTTTACTTTATAGACACGCGACCTATAAGGGTGCCTCCTCAGGATTTTGCCTCTAGGCAAAATCCCTGTGGGGGCAGTTAATTTTTGAGGTCTTGGTCATTCATTAAAATCACATAACACTTCAAAATAGCTGCCAGGAGTCTGTGACAATCACGACAGGCCGCACGTACATGCTCAGCACACAGAAACAGCATCAAAGGAAATGGAAGTTCTGAAAGAACACTTAAGTGCAATTACTGTGTAAATATAGTTCTTTTCAATAGTGAATATCCTTAGAAAACACTGCAGTTATAAATTAATAGAAAATGAAAATAAGTTAATACTCAAATTTAATATTTTGACTAAAGTACCTTGTGAATATCTTCTACACACGTCATCACAGCAGCCTCACTGATAAACATACCACCAGTGTTACCTGAATATATAAAAGCAAAAAAATGTTCACCAAAAATAGCTTATGAGCAATCCCAAGCTGGGACCATTTTGGTTCAACTAAGGCAAGTAGACAAAATATTGGCTAGAAGCCGTAGCTCAGTGGTTAGAGCATCTGACCGGTGTATGGAAGGTCATGGGTTCGATTCCCATCGGAGACTCAGATTTTTTCTTTTTGTCCCTTGCTCGCGACATTCTGAATATTCCATCTTTTCTTATTTAATTCTTATCATAATTCGGTAAATTGTGATCGTCTGGGTGAGTGTAGTCCTGAGAAGGACTGTTTGAGGTGACATTGACTGACGTTTTGACAACCTGAGTGGAAGTCATCATCAGAGTCAAGTGAACTGTGAATCGTCAGTAAAGGTTTAAGTCTCTGGTCATTGTCCTGATTGGTCGACGATCTCGTGATGTTATTGGTCGTCTTTCAGTTAAGCCGTGATGTTATTGGCTGTGAAGACTGTTAAACGTGATTGGTGCGTTTCGATCCGTCTTTTGTTAGTCAAATGTCCGTTGGTCTATTGTTAGTCAAATAAGTCGGTTTGTCTATTGTTTGTCTGTCTTGTTATTGTCGGCAATCAGTCGTTTGTAAGGTGCAGGTAGCTGTTGGCAACGGTTCAGTGGTGTTTGTTCTAAGCTAGTAAACCAGCTTTCCAGAGTGATTCGTTCATAGTAGTCCCTACTGTAGGTAACACATTCAGCAGAGTCCCAGTCGATTCTGTGGTTTGTTTTTAAATGGTGCTCAGCAATGTGATTGTTGATATCACCATTTCTAGTCACTTGCTTGTGTTCAGTCAGTCGGACGTTCAAATTTCTGCCGGTCTCACCAATATAAGTGGCCTGGCAGTCGCAGCATTTGATTTTATAAACTGCTCCCCGTCTGTCGCTCGGTTCGTCTTTGTCTTTAACGTTCGTCAGTAGCTGTTGTAAAGTAGTGATAGGTTTGTGAGCAATGCGGATCTTGTAGGGTTCTAGGATTCATGCGATAGTTTCAGAAGTCCTTTTGATGTAAGGTATGGTTGCAGTAGTGACAGGTGTCGCGTTAGTATTCGTAGCGTTTGGTTCGGAGTTTCTGTAAGTGTTGTGTCTAATAAAGTCCCGGTTGTCATTGTTCTTGTTGAAAACGTTGTACAAGTACTTGACAATCACATTGCTGAGCACCATTTAAAAACAAACCACAGAATCGACTGGGACTCTGCTGAATGTGTTACCTACAGTAGGGACTACTATGAACGAATCACTCTGGAAAGCTGGTTTACTAGCTTAGAACAAACACCACTGAACCGTTGCCAACAGCTACCTGCACCTTACAAACGACTGATTGCCGACAATAACAAGACAGACAAACAATAGACAAACTGACTTATTTGACTAACAATAGACCAACGGACATTTGACTAACAAAAGACGGATCGAAACGCACCAATAACGTTTATCAGTCTTCACAGCCATTAACATCACGGCTTAACTGACAGACGACCAATTACATCACGAGATCGTCGACCAATCAGGACAACGACCAGAGACTTATAACATCTACTGATGATTCACAGTTCACTTGACTCTGATGATGACTTCCGCTCAGGTTGTCAAAACGTCAGTCAATGTCACCTCAAACAGTCCTTCTCAGGACTACACTCACCCGGACAATCACAATTTACCGAATTATGATACTTTAATTCTTATCCAAACTTAAAATTAACCATCTTTCTTTCTTTATCATCCTATAAATTATGGTAATTCTGACATTGCTGATCCTAGAAGTATGCAGGACGTGTATCACGTCAACCCCAGTTAATGAGACCTAGCTCATCACAAGTCTCCCAACAGCTCAGTGCTTAAAGCATCCGACCAGTATTCAGAAGGTCATGGGTTTGATTCCAGTCGGGGCTCAGACTTTTTTCTTTGTAACACGCCCGCGACATGCTGAATATTCCATCTTTTCTTATTTCTTATCCAATCTTAAAATTAACCATCTTTCTTTCCCTATCATCCTTTATGGTAATTTTGACCTTGCTGATCCTAGCAGTATGCAGGATGCATGTCACATCAACTCTAGTTAATGTGACATAACTCGCCATGAGTCTTCTAGTATCTCAGTGGTTAGAGCGCCGACCGGTGTACAGAAGGTCATGGGTTTGGTTCCTATTGAGGACTCAGAATTTTTTCCTTGTCCCATACTCGCGACATTCTGAATATTCCATCTTTTCTTAGAAGCTAAAGTTGACTAAATTTTCAAGATCGCCAATTTGGTAGGATAAGCCAATTCTTTATTTAGTTTAAAATCCTGACAAAATGAAAAGTTACACAATATACCAAAACAAATGTTAAGCACTATTAAGTTGCCATAATAATTTCTATTCACTTCTTTCTCCAGTTGTATTGCAAACTTGAAAAACACACTTAACAACTTGATTGCCATAATTATTGTGGAAGTACTATTTCAAAAATAAGTGCGAGTGTTTCATCACGATTTCCAAAGACGAGAAAACAGATGAAAGCACGAGGCCGCTTTGGCCGAGTGCTTTTATTGTTTTTGAGTGTTTGGAAATCGTGATGAAACACGATGCACAAGTTTTTAAAATGACTTCTCTAAAGAAACAATATTAAATTATCCAGTGTTGTATTTTTTCCCATTTTTCTTTAAAATGCCTTGTATGTGTGATTTGTTGTATTCAGTTGGCATTCATTGTATTTGTGAGCTTTTGTTTTTAATTATCCAATAGTTTCGCATTGCACCAAATTTGTATTCCAAAAGCGTTGTGAACTTGAAGTGATTTACATATTGTTTTTGCCATGGCCAAAGGAAGGTTTTGCTGCCCGAAAACAAGCGAAGAAGAAGAACTTTGCGTAGAGAGAGCAGTACCAAAGTCTACCAGATGTAAAAATAAGTGGGCAGTAGGCATTTTTGAGGATTGGCAACGAGTGCGAAGTGTCAAGTCTCCAATACTCGAAGTTGGTGGAGTTTTTAAAGAGTATGAATTGCACAAAGTTCAGCCGCTTACTCAGCCCACAACAGTGAGTCCGTGTCACGGAAGGTAGAAAAAGTTTCTCAGAATGTGGATATGGATACTATGCCAGTCTGTTTTGGTGACTTTAAGAAATGTACTGTAAACTTTAATTTCAAATGACTTCAGCTTGTCAGTTTGTAATTTGAAATGTTTTTCCTGGTCATTGTTTATTAAAAATTAATGATTCATGTTAAGCTGTGTTTGAGTAATATATGAATATGTAGATTAAGAACAATTTTATCACTAGTGATGAAAACGTGACGAAACACTAGTGATGAAAACGTGAGGAAACATGATTTTCAACTGGTGTTTCATTGAGTTTCAAACTCATCCACCTGACCCGAATGGGACGCTCTGGTTGGCTTATAATGTCATGAATTATTAATGAGTTTGGGAACAGCAGTAATTAAGGGATGTGTGGAATAAGGTCCTAAGTGACTCTTGATGTAATGTCATATTCTCCTTTTGTTTCACAAGCAAATGAAAGGGAATTTGGAAGAGTATTTAGCAGTTTATCAGAAGTCATTTAGGGCTTTTTTCCATGCACCCTTCAATTGTGATTACGAGGGAACACAGAAAACTGAAACCTGGGACCAGGAGAGAACAAATTACTCATAACATAATATTATAAGGTGGGACTAAACTTGTCTAGAAACACAAAACAAGAACAACAAATAAGACACAAGCTTTCGACCTTCACTTCCACAAGATGGAAATTTTGAATCTGTACTTATAAAATGGGCAGAAAATGAACACCAGCTGAAGAAAGACAAAGAGGACATTTTCTTTTGAACTCTAAAGAAGGGTTATATAAGTCGCATATTGACTGTGCTTAGAAAACATCCACTGAAATTTAAAACAAATTGTAGATGCATATGAGCCATAAAAAATGTCTGTTTTGCAGGAACATTTCATTTTTTGGACAAACAATTGCTTTTGAAAATACATGTAAGACCTTGATAACATTTAGTTTAAAATGGAAAACACTGCAAAACCTCATCCTAAACCTCATCATATTCCTTTAGATAGCTTGCTACTTTTTCGTTTTGCCCTTTTGCGATTCATCTTTTTCATCCCTGTTATGTTTACAATAATTTGTTATTATTTGTTTATGTATAATTTAAGTCATGTAAGTAACTTTTCTATTAACATACCAGTTATTAGAATTATGTAGATCATCGCAGTGAAGGTGTTTCAACCTAAGCGGTTGAAAAGAAGAAACCTGAAAAAAATTCAGGCTTGAACGGGAGTCGAACCCATGACCTCTGCAATACCGGTGCAGCGCTCTACCAACTGAGCTATCAAGCCAACTGGGAGCTGGTCAATAGAGAGTTCGTAGTTATCCCGTAGATGGAGAATAAATGAACATGAATATATGAAATTCATATATTTGAACTGCAGATAAAGATAGAATTATATGTAGATCATCACAGTGAAGGTGTTTCAACCTAATCGGTTGAAAAGAAGAAACCTGAAAAAAATTCAGGCTTGAACGGGAATCGAACCCATGAACTCTGCGATACCGGTGCAGCACTCTAACCAACTGAGCAATCAAGCCAACTGGGAGCTGGTCAATAGAGAGTTCGCAATTATCCCGTAGATGGACAATAAATGAACATGAATATATGAAATTCATATATTTGAACTGCGGATAAAGATAGAATTATATGTAGATCATCGCAGTGAAGGTGTTTCAACCTAAGTGGTTGAAAAGAAAAAACCTGAAAAAAATTCAGGCTTGAACGGGAATCGAACCCATGACCTCTAGATGCGATGATCTACATATAATTCTATCTTTATCCGCAGTTCAAATATATGAATTTCATATATTCATGTTCATTTATTCTCCATCTACGGGATAATTACGAACTCTCTATTGACCAGCTCCCAGTTGGCTTGATAGCTCAGTTGGTTAGAGCGCTGCACCGGTATTGCAGAGATCATGGGTTCGATTCCCGTTCAAGCCTGAATTTCAAACTAGTTTGAAATCATTTTGATCTAAAATTCAGTTTTAAACTACAACATACATTAAAAAAATCTACATAATTCAGGAGTGAACCTACATGCATCTTGTGTCTTTTCTGTAGTTTTTGCCAAAGGCTCAAGCATTGTCGACAGTATGTATCTGTGTGCCAGTTCAGGGTACTGCGCTAACATCTCTCTTACAATACTCGAAGCAGTTCTGATAAACAGTCTTCTATCCCCAGTAGTCTGCCCATGTAGCAATTGACAAACCTGCCAAGAAACAATGCAATGTTATATAACAATCAGTTAAAGCAGTCAGTCAAGATACGTACACAGTGAAGTCAGATGATGGGTGCAACAAGACCTCCTTGAGTAAGTGTCATCAAACTTAATGCTTAAAATGTCTGGTGTTAACAGTTGCATCTCCCATCAGCAAATTTTGTGCAACTTGCTCCCGGCTTTTCCAAGCCATAAGGGTTTCACACTCAAAACACACTCAAAACTGCATAATTAACAAAAATTGCTTGTTATAAATCTTGTCTTCATGTCCTCACTCATTCTAAATAAACACTTGCTCTACCAGGCTAAACAAAAAAGCCACGATTTGTAATATTGAAGAAGGAGAGATTTTCAAAGGAGTGGAGATTGGTTTTTTTATCCAGGAGGGTTTCTAAGCTGATGATGCTACCAGACTAGCGACACTATAACCAGGGGTACATAAAGAATAGTGATCCTAGTGACCCACAAAGGCCAATGGTTTCTGTTTATCAGGACCCCTGCCATTATTTTTTCTTAAGTTTTTCTTGAAGTTTGCTGGCATTATTGGTACACCTTTATGGATAGAGGTGATATGAATGGAGTTACCAGTAAACTGTGCAAAAGCGATGAACATGTTGGCAAAGACCAAGGCCCAGCTACTTGATGTCAAAATGTCCAATAAATTAATACCTAGTCAATTGCATCTCCGCATCAGAAGTGTTAGCATTCAGTGACCAAGCAAATTACTAGTAAAACTCAAATGATGCCTCCTCTCTTTGCCACACACTTGTTAAGCAAATCAAGTTCGTTATGGCCAGCTCACCTGTGGGGACACCAGCTTGTAATACTGTTCAACAGACTTGGCCTGACTTGGACAGTTAGCGATCACCTTGGCAACAACATCACACTTCTGCCAATCAGGAGTATTAGCAGCTCCTGAAAAATGACAATGAGGAAATCAACTAATTACTGGAAAATTGAGGTCATTGCAATGAAATTAGCTATAGATGCCGTCTTGGTTGGGTAGAGGTGGGAAGGGGGAAAGCATGCTTAAAATCCCAATAAATAAAATTTTGGGAACAAATTGATGGAATTTCACAATTGAAAATTCTTAGTCACAACAACCAGTTAATCCTTAACCTGGTCAAGATTAAACCATTATAGATGCTGTTAGTAATCAGTCATTACCCCGCCATCAGGATGAGGTCTAGTAATACCCTTTTTTTAATAGGTAACTTGCCCCAGACCTCCAGTTTTCACTCAGCCAAACAAATATTTGTCACATCTTTCGCTACACAGGCTGGGGCTGGTATCTTGAGTGATTGTAATATATTTGCACCCTGAGGGGAGAGAGAACAAAGGCGCGTCTGATGCTCCTGGAGCTTTTCTTGTTACAGAATGACATTCTCGTGTTGCTTGTATTTTTAAGGTAAATTGAAAAATAATATTAATTTTCTGTTAGTAGGTTAAGCTTGTATTAAGGTTGAAAACTTTGTTTACATGCATGATAGCCTGTAGAATACTAGCTGACCCTTTCTACAAGTATAATTGAGTTGGTAGGCATTAGATATCAATTATATGAGTGAGTATTTGAGCATGACAAACTTGATGAGACTGATGCAAGCGAGAGGGCCGAGGGGTCACCGCCCTTGGCCTATTCACTCATTACAACCCTCATGCATCATAATCATTTGCTTGCATGATTACGCACCCTCTTGATTATCTAGAAAGGGACTACTAACAATCTAGATAGCTTAAAAATGGAAACTGGTCATTTCACCTACAAGTTGTTTTGTCTATGATATTTTTTTGTTTGCTTAAGTCTTAAATGTCAAAAGGAAATGCAATATATACTATTTCTCATTCTTAAAGAGTGTTGCCCAAGGAAAAGAAAATGCTATATATATTATTTTTCGTTCTTAAAGCCTGTTAAAGGTTAACCAACTGGCTGTAGGCAAAACAACTCGTAGGCGAAACAACCTTACACCTTAAAGATAATATACATAGGACAAATGCCTTCAAAGACAGCTGCCACATCCAACAAATAATTTGGGCAGATGTACATGTACAAAAGTTCAGAGGGCTGTCAAAATCATGTACCCCAAGTCACCACACTTGTTATAATCCTGTCTGTGCTTACTCACCTGCCCCTCCCAATATAAAAAAAACTGTAAGGCCTTATTTATTGCACTAGGTACCTGTTGATATGTCGAGTATTCCATACAACACAGCCTTCACTCCATTTGGTTTCATAAGTCTTTCAGACAAAAGTTGACCACAGACATTTCTCAACCACTTTGGAGTTTGTGATGGTAGCACTGAATGCTTCAAACCTTGAGCACCCACTCTATTTTCTCCAGCTACACTTGTTTTCCCCAAATTATCTTTATTAGATTCTTTGCCTGTACTTCCAGTACTCCCTTGAAGAAGCAAAAGTTCCCTTATCACTATGGGTTGGTAAACACGATCAAGAATCCTCTGCAGATTGCAGACACATTTTTCCCTCTCAGATGATGATATGAACAATCCACTATGCTTTTCACCTTCACTACTTGAGGATTGACAAGCCAGATTATACACTTCACTGGGGTGTATTTCAACAAAAGAACCATCTTTGTCAGAGTTTTTGGCCTCTGAACTGAGATTCCTTATACCCCCTGAACCATTACAAACAATAACAGAGTTATCACTTGGGAGGTTGTCTAAAGTACAAGAAGTTCTTGCAACAGAATCCTTATTCACATATGTACAACTGCTTGCATTTGTGTTGAAATCTGAATAAGCTGACACTGGTGCATAGCAAATCTGTAAAAGCCCAGACAAAATGTCTCCCAGATGTCTTGACAAAACAAGAGAACCAAGAGAAGGCTGTGCTATGCACTCAACCAGTGTGTCTATGCATTCAAACAGACGTCTCTCATTCTTCGTATTGTACTGAATGTTTATCAGACTAGCAAACCCTGAACGCTTTTCAACTGGTAACCCAACACCTTTAAGAAGGTTAGGGCAAATGCCCAAAATAACGACAAATTGAATGGCAGTTAGCACTGTCTTTTGATCTCCAACACTGAGTGAATCTGCAGGCAAAGGTGGTGCTTCGTTCCCTCGTTTTCCAAGCTTTGGTTCCGGTTTCTTGCCTTCACTTTCATTTTTCAGTTCAATCAAGGACTCTTTAAGTAATTTTAGAAGTTCCAAGCATGTCTTAACGTACGTCCACCTTACAGAATCTTTCTGCTGCGCCAAAACTGCCTTTCCTGGTCCTGAATCCTCTTTTTTGCTGTCTTTTTCTGAAAGGGTTCCCTTGCAAGCCTCCCTACTTTCACCCAACATTTCACTTCTCTTTTTCGCGTGCACATCCAAGCGCTCTTGCAACTGTGCAAATCTGCCTTTTTCCCTAAGCACACAACTCAGTCGCTCGATATTTGATACAAGTACGTCATCAAATTCTTTCTTTCTGTCTGTTGAAGGTGTATTGCCTGAATTTGAGGTTAAAATTCGCAAGTAAGAAAGAAGTTCTGAACACGGCGCCATCTTGGATGTTCGTGTAGATTTCAGGTAAGGCTACCGAAATAGCATAATCCGCTGACCAAAAGCAACCTCCCAGCAACTTACGGCGCTACTTCCGGTTTCCTGGGGCTATACACCGGCTAAAACTCGTATGGAAACATTGCAAGAAATGCCTCGGCAAATCAACGGGCTTTGCCTTCTCGGTACCGGATAGCTTATCGTACCGACAAAAGATACAATACTTCCGCTTAGTGTGAAGAGAAACAGCCCAGAATTGACGCGGAACAAAGTGAAAAGTCGCAGTCGCCGCAGTAAATGGGTTTTGAAAGACCCCCGCAGAATTTCGTACTTGTTTAATTTCGGTAAACCAATCACAAGCTTCATTAAGTGACTGCAAACGTGACCATCATATAATTTCCAACGGATACAAAGTGTTTTACATTTTCCGTCGTCTTGAAAGTGAAAAGCATTCGCGCAACATCTGCTTTGCATATTGTCACGCAATGCCTTTGTCACGCACTGAACTATTATCCCTTCCCTTATATCGATGACGTCACATTTGTTTGTCGAAAGTGATGACGGAAATCTTACAGGAGTTATAGTAACTTAGAATTAATATTTCAACTGTAATAACTATATCATATCAATATCGCATGGCGCATTCTCATTGATAGAAAGGACACTGCACCGATATCTCTTTTTTTTTCATCAAATGAATGAAAGTGAATGAGCGATGTTCGTACCTCAGATAAGAAGCTTTGCAAATATTTGGAAGCATTCTATAAACGTTAGGATCCGCAAGTCTTCGACTTCGGAAATCTTCGTTAATCTTCGCAGGACTTCGGGCCTAGCCTATTCGTGAGCGGTCTGACCATTAACCGTTATTTTTGGTGTCCCGGGTAAGTTCCTGAGTGTTTTGATGTTTTTCTGTGGTGTTCCGCGGATGTTCCAGGTTTTACAGACTTCCCCTCAAACTAAACGAAGAACCAATAACAGAGCTTAGGGGCACGTTGCTCGCTCCAGTTCGGATTCTACATAACCTGAATTTTCAAGGTCATACGTTTTTCAAAATTGATCTGAGCATTTATTTTCGGAATTCGCAGCACTGTTTGCCTTTTGTAGCTAAGAAATGAAACTTTTAAGTTTGCTTGTTTTAAAAATGGTTAACGCATGAAGATGATATTACTGCTAGACGTAGTCAACTTTTGAACTCGAAAGATGCAAAAATAAAATGAAACAAAACAAAGCAAAACAAGAAGAAAACAAGAAACCAAACCAACAGCTCGCAGCTTACTGGAAAGGAAACTGTGCTGCTGCGTCCCTGGGAGAAGTGAAACACATAAAAACAGAAGTGCTGTATTTATTGTGTAATTCTTTAATACATTCATGGCATTTGTGAATAATAAAATTCTTTCCTTTTGTAAATTGTTTTTCATATTCACAGTGAAGTACTTTCTTTACAAGGCAAGCAAAATTGACACCCGTTTAAGAAAAGATTCAAAGTGCTTACTCCTGAAACTCATGTACAGAAAAGAAAAACTCGATTTCAATTACGTTTTCCTAGTTGCATATGTTTCTTGTTGTTTTTGACATTAGGCTGTGGGGTAATGAACAAATTACTGTAACCATTAATAATAATAATTATTAGAGAGGACGAAATTTCAGAGAATGTGCCTTGGAATAAAATTAATCAGACCTGACAAGCCAAAGGGTATAACACATGATAAAGGCAAAGTGGAACCATATTTACGTCTGCGTTACCTTTCTAAGGTGACCGCACATTTATCTTACTAGTTGCAAGTCTTGCAACATGAGTACAGTTTTGCGAAAATCTCATCAAACTTTATCACTCTTACAGAGTCTTAGGAAGCAATATACACTAAAACATGCCTGACAAATTAGTTGAGTACAGCGCGAAGTAGACAATCCAATCAGGCTGGATTCGATTTTAAGTTCTTTCTAACCAGCTCATGACCCCAAGTAAAGTTACGTTGGATTCTAATTGGACTCGCCCCACTAGTTGTGCCTAGTTGTGCCGTGTAGCACTGATTTTCAGTAGTTTGTTCGTTTGTTTGTTTGGCAAAAGTTGTCGCACTAGTTTAGCGCTGCAACATCTCATACCTCGACGATTAATGTTTGCCAAACACTGCCTTCATTGGCCTGCCAATAGTTTAGATGTCTCATTCCAGTCGAAACCCGACTGGGATGAAACACCTCAAATAGCCAGAGGCGAGATCTCTAATAGCATAATATGGTTATTAGTTACAGTAAGAGAAACAGAAAGAAATTTAGGAGGCTTACGGAGCACAAAAAAATGCTCAACTTAATTTATATATATAAATTTCTTGCGAAAATTCAAAAGAAGCTTTTTAAAAGACTTAAACTTTGAGAGCTTAATTATTTAATCTATATATTGAATTAGTAGCCGGCTTAAATCACAAGAGGACTCCTTGTTTGGCAAAAACTTTTAAAACCTTGGAGAAAATCCACTCCATCAAAATATTTTTCCGCTTTTTAACTTTCTTTACACGTTTGTTTACAATGTTCTTCTCATTAACCTCTTCTTGTTTCCTTTCGAATTCCACAGCATTAACTTCTTCTGTCACTGTGACAACTCGCTCCTTAACTTTCTTTACACGTTTGTTTACAATGTTCTTCTCATTAACCACTTCTTGTTTCCTTTCGAATTCCACAGCATTAACTTCTTCTGTCACTGTGACAACTCGCTCCTTAATTGAATCGCCGTCAATGCCATGGGTACCCTCAAACCTCTTCTCTTGATCAAAGTGGTCATCACAAACATCCATAACACCATCACCAACACAGTGATCATCAACATCATCATCGTCAACGTTAGAAAAATTCCGCTCATAATCAGCCGCACTTTCACTATCTTTATTATATACAAAGCCAAATTGGTCTTCTCCATCAGCGACATAAAATCCGTTCTCACTCTTGAAACTGCTGAGCCGGCCATTTTCACCATCAACACGATCAAATCCGTCCTCTCCATCAACACCATCATATATGAGCTCTACAATAAAACAGTACAATCCGTCCTCGCCATCACCACTGTCGAAACTTTTCTCACTATCAACACCACAAATACTATCATATCTGGTGACATCTTCGTTAACACAATCAAAACCGTCTTCTTCACCAACGACATCATCGCGTTCGTCCTCACTATCAACACCATCATAATCGTCCTCACTTTCAACACTGCTATTAAAACTGTCTTCTCCATCAATACTCTCAAATCTGTCCTCTCTATCAACATCATCGAAACTTTCCTCACTGTCAAAACCATCACCTTCGTCTTCTTCATCATCACCATCGAACCCATTCTCACTATCAAGGCTGCTCTCGCTATTACAACCTCCAATACCATCAGACCAAGAAATAAGCTCAGAATCATCAACATCAAACATATTGAAACCATCAGATCCTTTACCATCATAATCCCAGCCACTACAAAGTTCTTCTTCCTCCTCCTCCTCCTCCTCCTCCTCTTCTTCTTCTTCTTGTTCTTGTTCTTGTTCTTCTTCTTGTTCTTGTTCTTGGTCTTCTTGTTCTTGTTCTTCTTCTTCTTCTTGTTCTTCTTCTTCTTCTTCTTCTTGTTCTTCTTCTTCTTCTTCTTCTTCTTCTTCTTCTTCTTCTTCTTCTTCTTCTTCTTCTTCTTCTTCTTTTTCTTCTCTACGGCCGTCTTCTATTTCTCTTTCGATGTCTCCTTGTTTGCCTTTTTCTTGTTTGTCGTCTTCATTTTCCTTTCTTCCTTTACTCTTTTCATTATCATCGCTACTCGTGTCCTTAGTATTGCCATCAGCACCATCAATACAATCAGACCAAGAAATAAACTGAGAGTCAGCAACATCAGACTTATAAAAACCACCAAATCGTTCGAAAGCAAAATGTCTAGGCAGTATTTCAGCACTCATTGTATTCACTTGCATTTCACGGTTGAACAAACCTCACTAGCTGCACTAAGCAAGATAGATGGCGCTCGAAAACTTGCTTGCCTTTGTGTCGTAATCCGGCGTAATACATTCGAAATGTGATGATCCAAATAAGCGCGCGCGAATAGTGTTTTCAAGTTTTTGTAATATAACAGGATTGATAACAAACCTGGAAACAAGCAAACAAATTGATAACAAACAACACCGGTTTAAACAAAGGACAATGCTTATCTCGGTATTTTATATTTCTTCGTTTTTTCTTTTTTATGTCTTCGTTAGAATGCCTTTTTATGACCTTTTGTTAAAGAGCTACCATTTTCCTCGCGTTTCCCAGGGAAACCCTTAATCCATTGACTCCCGTGCCGCCCAAAATCGGTGAAATCTTTTCTAATCAAGCGAAAGACTGTCACATGGCCTACTTTCCTTTATATCGATGACGTCACATCTGTTTGTCGAAAGCGAGTTAGAATAGCTTAGAACTAATATTTCAAATGAAATATTTATTTCATATTGAGAGAAATGACACCGCACCGATATTTTTATTTATTTATTTATTTATTTATTCATTTATTTATTCTTTCTCTAAATGAATGAAATTGAAGTCTTCGTTAACCTTCGGAGGTCATCGGGCACCAAGTCTATTCATGAGCAGTCTGACCACTTCCCGTTATTTTGGGGGTTCCGAGTGTGTCCCTGTGTGTTTTGATGGTGTTTTGGATTGTCCAGGTTTTACAGACTCCCAGTAAAGAGACGAAGCACCAAAAACAAATCTTAGAGGCAGTTCGGATTCTACGTAAGCTGAATTTTCAAGTCCATATCTTTTGCATTTATTTTCGGGACTTGTAACACTATTTGCCTTTCGTAGTTAAGGAGTAAACCTTTTAAATTTGTTTATTTCAAAAATGGTCAACACATGAAGTTCATATTACTGCTAGACGAAGTTAGCTTTTGAACCCGAAACATGCAATAAAAACAACATCAACAACAACGCGTCCGTGGGGAATTGAAACACATAAAAACAGAAGTGCTGTTTTTATCGGTACTCAGCTCTTACAGGTCTTCTCTGATTTGCTGAAAAACAATAGAACGAACAACAAAACATGGACCCTCTGGTATTTATTGTGTAATTCTTTAATTACATTGATGGCATTTGTGAAAACTATTTTAGTAACATAATTCTTGCATTTCACCGTTGAACAAACCTCAGTAGCTTTACTAAGCAAGATGGATGACACTCACAAGCTTGATCGCCTTTGTGTCATAATCCGGCGTAATACATTCGAAATGTGATGATCCAAATAAACGCGCGCGAATAGTGTTTTCAAGTTTTGGTGATATAACAGGATAGATAAACAACCCGTAAACAAGCAAACAAATATTGAGGATCCAAAATTTAACTAAGCCACAAGCTTTCAACTCCGTCGCGGAATCTTTATCAAGTAATGGTGTTGGATGTTTTGTCACGTGAATTAGGATGGTAAACACCACGTGACAAAACATCCCCATAGATCGGCGGGAGCTCGTATCCGTTGTCGCGATTCAGGGACTTTAAGATACGGTGACTACGGACTACGGACTACGGACTACGGACGGGAGGCACTCTAGGACTGGGACGAGACATATGTGGTCTGTTGTCCCCAGCGTAGTGGAAGGATTTCACGTAGTACGAAGAACTGAGGATGGTATGAAAAAGTAGTCCAAAGTTAGAAAATTGAGGTGTTCTTGTACTGTAACGCTTGAACTACAAACCAAGACGCATTTGGAACAATTTCAAGTGCTTATGAACTCAGAACAGCGAAAAATGTACGGCTTACTTTGTTTACTGATTTTGACCGCCGCGTTGTTTTCCAGAATAAAATTAAATTTGATGCTTTAAATATAGCTTGTAATATCAACTCTTCTCTTTGCTCTTTCTAGACACAAATGGCTTCCCTTTAAGTTGAGAAGTAATTAATTTAGTAAACTATGTCAAATTTGCTTCTGAAGTAGTTTTGCAAGCGAAGTAATTTGAAAAGCGAGCCCTGAAAATTTGATTAAGCTTCCACGCAAGCCTCACGTGCAATTACATTTTGAATTGCAGTGCGACGATTACAAGTCAAAACCAGAGCATCTCGATTCTTTTTAAAGGAGATTTTGTGTCTGTTTAGTGTAGAGTTAACCTTCGCTCTTCGTTCGTAGTCTGTTGTCTGTAGTCTGCTGTCTTAACTTCGCATTTTCGCGCCACTCGTTGTGTACTCGGCCCAGTGTTTCAGCCAAAGAAAAACGCGCGTCCAACCGTAGTCTGTAGTCCGTTAACCTGCGATCAGGCTCTATTTTCGTTTCGCTCGGTGAAACATTCAGGCGCGACGGGCGAAACGAAAAATAGAGCCTGATACAATTCTTCTACGGAACGTCTGCCGCCCACTTTTTTGATTGATTGACATTTAGCAAAATAGCCAATCAAAATTTCTTCTGCTTGCACGATCCTCGGTATGCAAATTTCCCATAACGGCAATTCGCAAAAAGTCACGCAAATGTCGGCAAAATAAGAAAATCATAGGCTACGTACATTCTAGACACAAGCACTCAAATTTACACGATTGCTAACTTGAAGGTTCCGGTATTGTGCATGGTTGCTCTGTCTGAGCTGAAACTGAATGAAAATTCAAAACACGACGAGGTTGTCATGTACCAAAATATGCTGCATGCTTGAATCCTTTCCCATTTGAGGTGGTATCCGGAAATATTCTCTTCGCATTTGTCACCGATTTTCTGCGTAAAAAAACCTTGGCAATTAAGAGAAATACCTTCAGTTTCATTCTTTAGAATGAAGATACAAATAAAACCGTTTATAAACATAGGAGTATTTTGTAATTAATTTAGTTCCAGAAGTGATAAATATTTGAGATTAGCAGCGAATTTTATCTCTAAACAGCAGCGAATTTTAAAACGAAGAACATTTATAATAAAACTAGTCAGATCTTTTGATGTCAATGTCAGAGATCAATAAAACGACATAAGCATTAAAGAATGAATGAATAAACTGAAAATTGTATTGCGACTTGATTGCGGTTCTCGCCAAACATCATTTTGCCGTTAAGTTTACCGAATTATCGATTGACTTGTTGATCATTCTTGGCGAAAGATACTTGTTCGTCTGCTGTTCGTTTTGTTTCGTAAAACGCGGAAACAACCTCTACTCTGTTCATGTTATCAATACCAGCTGAAAACCGTCAAATAAAAATTCCGAGACACGATGCGATAAAACGGAATACATACTTCACTCATACTTCACTGTTGCTGTACTTCTCTGCTCCAGGTGAGAGACAGCTTGCGTCAAACCGAACGCCATTCTCAGGAGAGAAAGAAATGGTGACAATTCTCCTAGAACGACAAGAATTTATTAGAGCAACACATTTTACTTCGGCAGACTTGTTCCCTGGTTGTTGCTTGGCGATGGCGGTCTGATCGAAATTACTTCCGTTGACAGCTCTATTGTTAAAGGGCCAATGAGATTGCGAGATTCCCGCGGCCAAAATTTGGCCGCCGACACGAACTTCTGTGAGAGATTGTATCAGGCCCTATTTCAGCGAGCGACCGACGTAAGAGAATATGAGAGCGATGCTAAAATTCGGCCTGATCGCAGGTTAGTAGTCCGTAGTCACCGTATCTTAAAGTCCTTATTGTTGGGGTGTGACAGTGAATTTCGATGGCCTCTCTAATTCGTCTCTTGAAAGTGTCATTTTCCCTTGCAATGATCAGGGAGGAAGAGAAGTCAAGAGTGTGTCCCGTGTCTCTGAGGTGATCACCCGCAGCAGTCGTCTGTGCTCTTTTAATGTTGTCGTGCTCCTTGAGCCTGACCCCAAACGGTCTAGCCGTCTCACGGATGTAATCCTCTTTGCAATTCCTGCACTGAACTTTGTAGACCACTCCTCATTTCCTTTCCTTGCCTGTGGGGACACACTCCTGACTTCTCTTCTCTTGCCCCTTCAAGAGAGGCCATCGAAATTCACTGTCACACCACAGGCTTACCATCCTCTGTTTGTGTTGCGGGCCTGTGCTAGCTTAATGTTAATGGCGGCTTCGGTTGTGTACAAAGGATTTTGTGAATACGATAATTAAGGCTTTTTGAACGGATGAAAGTCAAATAAAAACGCTTAGAAACATGAACACTGTGTTAATGTATGTTATTATGTGCTTGGTTTGTCGATTTAAAGCTCTGGGAGGCGGTTTTAGGAACTTGAAGTTTGACCTACTCTATAAATGTATATATACTCACAAGGCATACAGCTTCAAGAGCCTCAAATTTCCGACTGCCTTGGGATTTCGCCAAAATTAATACACTTAACCTTGTGCCTTTGACAAAAGAATCCCGGTTTCCGAAAGAATGGTCTTTGTAGTTTGATTTGGCCTGATTTTGACTCATTCGAGTCCGCAAACTGATCCTTAAAATCTGATGGCCTATGATCTGCACAAGTTGCCTACTCAAAGGCATCTCAGGAATGCAGTTTGCGATGCAAATTTGAACTCGCGAGTCCCAAGCGGCCTGCTTGGCACACGCCAAAAATAAATGAATAAAAAACAAAAAGGGTGAAATAAATTTTATTATTTCCTACAATTTGCACGTGTTTCTCGTGTGCCAAACAGGCCGCTTGGGACTCGCGAGTTCACATTTGCATCGAAAACTGCATTCCTGAGATGCCTTTGAGTAGGCAACTTGTGCAGATCATAGGCAGAAAGAAATTTTCCATCAGATTCGAAAGTTTGTGCTGGATTTTAAGGGTCAGTTCGCGGACTCGAATGAGTCAAAATCAGGCCAAATCAAACTACAAAGGCTGTTCTTTCGGAAACCGGGATTCGTTTGTCAAAGGCACAAGGTTAAATGTATTAACTTTTGCGAAATCCCAAGCCGGTCGGAAATTTGAAGTTCTTGAAGTTGCATGCCTTGTGAGTATATATACATTTATAGAGGAGGTCAAACTTCAAGTTCCTAAAACCGCCTCCCGGAGCTTTAAATCGACAAACCAAGCACATAATAACATACATTAATACAGTGTTCATTTTTCTAAGCGTTTTTATTTGACTTTCTTCTGTTCAAAAAGCCTTAATTATCGCATTCACAAAATCCTTTGTACACAACTGAAGCGGCTATTAATATTCAGCTAGCACAGGTCCGCAACACAAACAGAGGATGGTAAGCCTGTGGTCACACCCCAGCAATGAATCGCGACAACAGATACGAGCTCCCGGCGATCTACGGGGATGTTTTGTCACGTGGTTTTCACCATCTTAAATCACGTGACAAAACATCCAACACCATCACTTGATAAAGATTCCGCGACGAGTCGAAAGCTTGTGGCTTAGTTAAATTTTGGATCCTGAGAAAGAAACCTTGTTTTGTTTTAACTTAACAGGATCAAGCAACAATTTTTTAATTAGTGAACAAATTTTCATTTCAAAAAGGACACTGATTCTTTTATATGTCTTTTATAGTGTCTTTTTGACACTCTTCTTTTATATGTCTTCGTTAAAATGCCTTTTTACGCCCTTTTCGTGTTAGGGTCTCAATTTCGGTCGTTAGGACATGTGTATTCCAGTCGCTGGTAGTATCACTATTCTCCTCCTCCTCGTATTGTTTTTTCTCATCATAATTGTGAAGTTGTCTTGGCTGTATTCCAGCGCTCATTATTTTCAATCGCATGTTGCAGTTGAATGCACCTTACTAGCTGCGATCAGCAAGGTATGTGATGCTCGAACGCTTGGTTGCCTTTGTGTCTTAGCCCGGCGTAACACATTCAAAATGCATCGACTTAAATAAGAGTGCGTAGGAGCCCATAACCCGGAGCGCGAAACTGTCCTATCTTCGTGTCACGGCGCGTTTTTACAGACCAATTTGTTTTCAGGTTGAATTTCCTGCGAATTCAGACTCCCGAATAAGCCTAGCTAACCAGTCATAAGCTTTGCAAATGATTTATCAGCCTTGCGTTATGCTTTCCGTTAGGCATTTTGGAAGTAGAAGGGATGCGGACTCATGCGGAACGAGACCTAAATTTTTGCAAGAAATATTAATTGTAAACCTGCGAGTTGTACGCTCCGTGTTATGAGCTCCTTGTGCGCGCGAATAGTGTTTTCGTAACAGGTTTGATAACAAACAAGGAGAATTTTATTCGAGAAGGGACACCGATTAAGGCAAAGGATAATGCTTATTTCGGTATTTTCATTTCTTTTTCCATCTTTTATTTCTTCGTTTGAATGCTTATTTTAATGCCCTTTTGTAAAAGACGATGTTTCTCAACAGGATTACGCTTACACGTAATAAATTTGAGCAGAAAAACGTTGTTTACTTTTGATGTGAATTACCATCTCTTCCTTGACCTCAGCTTCAAAGAACGTATTAAAGTATCATACTTTGGCTTGAATTTATTTTATTTATTACAATTTAGTTGCTAAAAACGTAAAAAAGCAAATAGTAAGCCATATGGATAGTTCGCAAAAGAGTCCCAGACCCCAAACAAGACAAACCACCAAAAAGCAAACAAATATTTCTGCAGTATTCCTGAGCAACATTAAGCGGATTTGCATCGTAAAATCCGGATGAAAAGTAATAAAAATGAGGAATATTACTCGCATTTTCACGTGACGGCACACTTTCTATCTAACGTCGGGCCCGGGAGGAGAAAGTCTACGTATTTCCCGTTAAACATGCGCAGTGCGTCAATTTTACGCACACTTTCACGTCGCCGTTGTGATTCCTGGTCTGACAGGTCACCTGTCGCTATCAGTTGTCATAGGGGCGAGAGAAGATTGGATGCAAGAGTTGACTAGCGCTAGCGGAGAGACTTCGGATAAGACTTCTTCCCTTCCCAGCGTCTCCCGCGCGCTTGCATATTTGTCTATTCGAGACCTCCACCGTTTTTTCTCTCATTCAATTTCCGAATTTTTTATAGCGACTGAGTACGAGTCAGGTTCCTGGAGCTATCAACGTGCCCTCGTTTCTACTGACTACTTTGCCGTTTCGAGGTGTTTAGAACCCCTGGTGAAACATAACCTCGTTCCCATGGTCCTACGCAATCTAAGATGTTGGATTACAAAAGAACATGGAAACGAGGTTGCCATCTTTTCAAGCTTTAATCCTAGATCAGTTTTGACTTCCGCTTCGAATTGATTTTCTTGTCCTCGCCCCGAGGAGTGGCGCGAAAACCTATCCGATACACGACAATTTACTTTCGAAATTGGAGTGGCGCAGCATCTCCTCGGTACAAAAATCTCGCCGAAATCAGAGTTTTGTGTGCGAACAAAAGACCTATCCGATGTGATTTTCCTGCCAACACAAGAGCTATCCTATATAGTGAAACATGCCCGAAGTCTAAACGAAGGGGACTAACTCTAATCTTGTACCCAGATCTTCCACAGTCACTAACATTTCAGTACACATAAGTGAGATCTGGGTACGAGATTAGCCCCACAGGTGCACCTACTATGGAGACAACCTGAGAACGCCTCTGTATCTCGCTTCGAGGCTATTCTGAGCTGTGATTGGCTCGTTGTGTTGTTTGCGTCTGTTATGACTGGTCAGCGTCATAATTCACCTGGACAAAATAAACTTGGCAAATGTACCTTCCATATCTTAAAATCCACTTTAAGATTTGAAAACATCTGAAAAAACTGCTTTGCATGAACGGTGTCTGTTAGACTTCGTTTCATTATTCATTGAAAGAGGCTACAAGAGTATGGTTTAACACTGAAATTACTGAGTGATTCTGGTTACCGCAAATCAGACGGTAAGATGTTCCTGGGTACCGCACCGCTACAGCTTATTAAAGCTGTTTTTTAGAAAGTTGGCGCGAAGCAATGAAACAGCAAATTTGAACACGGAGTCTGTCGGACAATATCAAGTTGTGTCAATACGGTTGATGAATTGAGCACTTAGATAGTCGGGTGTCAGACCATGTAAAGATTTGAACACCATTATAGCTTTTCGTTTTTGTCGTTGATTGCTTAGGATTCTCCACCCAAGCGTAATTAAATCTTCAACATTAGTATTATAACTGGCAGAGGTTAGAATTTTGGCAGCGCAGTTTTGTAACTTTTGTAATTTATGCGAAAGAGTTCGCACACAACACTGCAGTACAGTAGTCGAGGTGCAGCAGCCCGAACGCATTAAAAATAAACTGCAGTGTTTCGGGAGGGAGGAAAGGGTTTTTGTGGCTCCAATACCAGAGGTAATTTTCTTGGATAAGTGGTGTTAGTGTTCCAAGAGAGGTTTTCGTCAATTTAAACGCCAAGGATTTTTGCAGTGGATACTTGAACAATTAACAGAGAAACCATTGGGGGTAAGATATAGGGCTCTCGAAACAGTTTTTAATCTTTGCGGCGATTCAATTCTGAGAATGAGGCTGCTATATACAGCTGGACCTCTCCTCTCGTAAGCGAACACCCAAAATTTCAAGCTTTGGCCGTCGCTTAGAAGAGGTCACGTCGATTACGAGAGATCAAACCACAGGGGTCTAGATTATAGGAAATAAGCTTGTGTGATTGTTTTTCACGCAAAATTCGTGTAAAAATATTTGCAACTTTCCAACATTATAGGGACAAAAATTTCCAGGATGGTCACCGAATCAACAGCAGTTTCAGCTTTAGGAATTACTTAGTTCAACTCGTCGCCAGAGATGAGCTTGGAATTAGGTGCCGCATCGTGGTGGTGGTAAGGGGCGGGGGGGAGGGGGTGGGGGAGAGCAGAGTCGAAAATGGTGGCACGGAGGTAACCATGGCAACCCAGACACAGCCCACCATCCCGGCACCTGTCCTCTGAGCTGAGGAGGGAGGGGCCGGGACACAAATTCCAGCAGGCTAAACAAGCAAAATGCAAGCAGGCTAGCAATGGCAGGCAAAACAGCGATCCCTGAATTTGCTAAGGGGCCCCCCAAGAACGGTGATGGAAGCACACCGCTGACCACGCGCACACATACATACATACACTTTATTTTCACTCGAATTTACAGAGTAGCTCTGTTGAGCTAATATCTTTGAGCTAATATCTTCCGGCAACTGCCTTGAGTTTAACTTTGCCTGAATAAAATTAGCCTCAATTTTATGATAGCTACAACGCCCCTGTTAATCTCAGCTACTGCGTAGCTGTCAGTCCATTTTGGAGAATGCATCTGGTAGTTCGGCTGAAAGATTCCAGTGCAAACAATTTCAAAGCTCTTGTATTAACTAATGGCGATTCGTATAGCTGAGTAACGGCGAAAATTAGATATTAGCAATGCAACATTTGACACGTATCATTGCGTGATCCATATTGCGTTCGCAGTGACACCAGATCACGTGTCAGGTGTCATTTCGCTTGTTTCTGAAAGGCAATTTCAGTTAAAAAGGGAAAATTCAAACATTTTGCTGCAAAACCAAAACTGCTTTCGTGTACAAGTATGACGTGGACTAGGCTCTACAACGAGTAAGAATTTCTAATTTGGTCAATAACAATTGATTCACAGGTTCTGTCATTTTAAGAAAAAGAAGCAAGGATCATTAGACAAAAACGAAGTTTACTAATTTTTGACGACATTGCGACTTAATAACCCCGGCGTTGGGAGAAAATATATCCCATATTTGCTTGGCCCTGTCACTTTGCGACTCGGCCTACACATCATGCATCTCCGTGTCTCAAATCGAGTTTCTGGTTATAGTGTCAATAATTCATTTGATAAAACGAGTACTAGAATTTAGTCATCCGATTTTAGGGATCACGTCACTGCGCCGACAAAAGGCCAGGATCAGCAAATTTCATACTGCCGTCATCGTCAGATTCAGGATTTGAATCCAAGTCAAATTTCATGGTGAAGCTTGCATCGTCGTCAGTTTCTGAAGATGAGCCTGGTTCTTTCCGCAACAGTCTTACGACATTTCGAAGAGTCGTTTTTATGGACGCTCTCACTAGCCTACCAAAGTGTCTGTCTGGCTCTCGAATGACGCTGTGACTTGAAAGGAAGTACGACTCTACTTGGGAAGATCCCTTCTGGCTTAAAAGACTTGCGTGGATTCCAGCACGGAACAAATCCGGTCAGTCAGTTTGTTTTCCTGCCACAACTCTGAATCAACAGATCGTTCGAGTTCTTCGAAGAATTTCGTTTTGAGGACATAAGTATGAAGAAATCCGAGGTGCGAGAAACGCTGTGCGCTACTTCTTAACATTGTTTGTCCTTTGATTATCTTGAGAGTTGTGTAACATGCCCCTTGAACTGGACTAACGTTCTGTAATATATTCCGTTCAGCGATGGAAAAGGAAAGTCTCCATAACAACGAGTCTCCTCCCTCTGATTTGGGTACAATATGATATCCCACTTCTGAGCAGTCTTTCAGTACGTGGGATGGAGGTATCTTGGCGGACTTAGGCCAGTCGGGAAAACGTATCGCAGGGGTGATGTCAATGTCGATAGGCATGAATTTGTAAACATTTCCTCTCCAAAATATAGTCATCTTGATTCCTGCTTTGCTTGTACTTATAAACGGATGACAAAATACACATGAATCATAGCTTGTTGTGTTGAAGCTCAGTTTCGACGTGTTTTGGACTAAGGCGGGAGCACTAGACTTCCTGTGCAACACTGTCACCAAAAAATATTTCACTTTCATAGCATCGAGAAATCCTTCCTCCGACAGGAACATCTTCCATTCTTCTCTGTGGCCTTTCTTTACTTGAACGCGAACAAATCCTGGATCTTCAGTTTCAAGAATTTCACATTTGTCATCTGATAGTGATTTTAATTCACACATATAGTCAAATTCGTCTGGTTTGCCAATTCTGTATCCTTCAAAAGCACTTCCAGTGCGCAAAACTTCACAAGTGAACCTTTTGTCATCCTCTGCAACAAGATTCAAAAGTTGTTCGACAAAGTTCACCGTCTGTTTCGCGACAGTACATCGTTCATGGCAATGCCCATCACCGTCCATGTGAAACCTTCTTACGCGATATTCGTGACATAGTTTCAATAAATACTCGTTGACCTTTGTATCACCGCCTATTAATAATTCTGGAATTTCAGCATTCTCACAAATATCTTCAAAATCACTCTCTTTACGTGATTTGTCCACTTGTCCAATGTTACTGCTTCTTTCTTTATCCCCGTGGGGAGCATCACTTTGGTCGCTCTCGTCCCTCGCACCCTTCCTAAGCTGGGCTTCCAAATTCTCTCTTTCACTTCAGTTGTAGATGTAGAATTGGTACCGACAGAATTATTGCTTTCAACGGAAAGTAGGCATGAAAGTCTTTCCATCTTAAACTTAACTGCCAGGTCATACTCTGTTTCTCCAAAAACGTTCGTCTGCAGTTTATCTGCGTTGTTTCTTTTCAAAGTTTCGGTGATTTTCACAATAGCGTCTTCATCGTTGTTCGCCATAATTGCTACATGTAACACTGTGTCGCCGTGACGATTTACAGATTTTGCATGCGAGGCACAATCTAGCAGGAGTTGTAGCACCGCGAAATTGCCATGGGAAGCCGCGACATGAGCTGGCGTATTGCTGTCATTATCTAGACTTGTAACAATAGCACCAAGTTCCACGAGAATCTTCACTGTCTCAATATCGCCAAAGGCAGCAGCTTGATGCATGACGGTCCTTCCACTGAAGTCAGGCACGTTTAAATGGGCACCATAACCTTTTAGTAGGCGAATTGTCTCATGAACGATCTTGGAGTACCTCTTAACGACTCCTTTGGCTAAATTTACATGGTCAAAGAAAAGAAGAAGTGCAGTTCTTCCCAGGTAATCAGAAACATTAGGGTCGACACCTGCTTTCAGTAGAATTTCCATAGTTTCACGGCGGTTTTGAACGATGTCTTCCTTGTCAAGGTTCAGGCTTTCGGGTAAAATCACCGCTTCATGGAGTACAGTTTGTCCAGAAGAACTCTGGGAATTTACGTCCTTGTGAAAATATTCTTGAATTAATTTAGCTACTAATTGTGGTTGAGGACAATTAGCAGCAAAAGAAAGACAATTCCATTCGAAGGACGAAGGCGTGGATGGGTGCAGCTTACTATATGGACCAGCAGAAAACATGAGGCATGCTCTTCCATAGACAGCGAGACTTTTTATATGTGCTAAAGGTATGCTAAAACTCTGTCTAGGGTTTGCTCCATTTTCAAGAAGTTTATAAGCAATTTCAATGTTATCTTGACAAATTGCATCATGAATGGGTGCCCAGCCTCTTGTGTCTGGCATGTTTACATCACATCCATGTACTAGAAGACAGTCGACAACTTGAATATGTCCTGATTTAGATGCCTCATGAAGAGCTGTCTGCCCACTAGTTTTCCCATGTTCGTAATGTGAACACAAGTTGGGATTTGCACCTTTTTCTATTAGAGTGACCACCATACTTGTACGACCAAGTTTCGCAGCAATGATGAGTGGGGTATTCCAATCCCCACTACGAAGAACTAAGGCTTTTGAATGAACACTCCAGTTAAGGCCAACTTTGAGTTCTTCTAAAGCTTCTAGAGCCATCAAAAAGGCCTCAGAGTTGTTGAGTGCTATCGAATGAATCAGCATTGTCTTAACGGTGCTAATTATTTCCTCAGTGTCCATACCTTCACTGTTTGCCTCAGCACAGTCCATTTTGATTCCTTGTGCAGAAATCTTCCTAAAAGAGAGTTATTTGCAATCAAAAGACGCAATTCATATTATATGGTTTATTTTTGTTACAAGAAGCCTTGTATTTATTGACAAACCAAAAGGCTGAGCCTTAGTTGGTACAACACAAGTTCAAGTACAAGAGAATGGTCATGAATTTGTTGCTGGGGTCAAGTCCACAACAAAAGGCAGATCACAAGTTGATGGTTGTGGCAAACAATCTCTAGACTGTTCAAGTGACAATGTAATGGCTGTAGATAACAACTGGTCTTTGGTGCATTTCTCTGCCCTCGTGGGTGCTTAACAAAGTCCATGAAACCTTGGACTATCCACCAATTGACATTGAACCTACTTTTCTGAACACTAGCTACACCCCTCAGTAAAGTGACAGCCATGGTTAAGAAATCCCAGGAGGGTACTCAGGTATATTAGTTATGGGGAGGTGCAGACCTGCCTTTGTTGCATTTTAATTTAGCAATTGTGGCCTTCTTATGGGGTAGAAATATTCAGGTGGACTTGTTTTGGGGTAAAAGGATTTTAGCAGGAGTTTTTTAGGGTTTTATAAACAGTGTACATTACCTCAGATTTCTCAATTTTATGTCAAAAAATTGTACCTAGTTCTAGTTATAAACTTAATTAAGGTGATTCCCTTCAATTACATTGCACATCCTTTCTACTCATCATTTGGGGGTGATGAGCGTGCACACCTCTGGAACTTGATAGGTATTGTATGAAAGCTGAGATGTTCAGAGAAATAAAAGGTCCTTTTATCCTAAACAAGCTTGGCGACTCCCTTTTTTTTAATACATAAATTCAAATGGCACATGCTTGAGTGCAATATATCACAATAACAAGGAAAGGTTAAAAATCCTGCTTTGAGATATTTTTATTTAAATGCCGAAAAGAACTCGTCTCTAGGTACAGCAGTGTATGTACGCACGTGGAATATTTCTTAATTTTTTTCGTATCCTTAATTCCTGTTCAATTAAAACGGTATACAATGCAAGATAACTGTCTCTTTCGTTGAACTGCTCCAATATTTCAATACAAGCAATGACTTTTTAAAGAAATTATAGTGGAGCCCACACACTAGCGCGTCAGCGGAGCACCATTGCTAAGCAAATTTGGTAACCTATCAAGCATAGAGATTTTGCTGGTGACGTAATAGTCACGTGACCGTCCGTCCGTACGTACGTCCGTCCGTCCACACTACAGGGTCACCAATATGAAGTGGCATACACTGGATATAACCCTGTGCTGAATCCCGTGTTTTTGGTGTGAAATCGCATGGTGACCCGCGTTGTAGCAAAACAAGCAAAGACAACAAATGTCAAAAACAAATTTGTTAATGGAAAAAAAAAGTTCAAAAGAATACTCAGTTGTCTTTTTGGTGGAAGGCAAAAAGCTCAATTTAGGCAAAAAAATTAGGCGATAAAGTTCAGGCAAAAAGTTGCGAACTCGGTAGGCCCCCCCTTGAGTTCGCAGCATTTTGCAGCGGTTTCGACACCAAGTATAGCAGAGCTAGTGCTTTTTGGTTTTTTCTATCCACAACCATGGTTTGTGCGGCGGTCCGAACACATTTTGCCAGGACAAACACCAGCATTTTCATGTTGATAGCCAGCTTGTCACGAAAAAAGAAATAAGTAGTAAAATTAACATCTGTCAGGATAACAATAAACACTCATGGCCTAGTGGACTAATCGCCAGCTTACGACACCGTAGAGCCGAGTTTGACTCTCAGCAAGGACATGAATTTTTGTTTCTTTTTTCTTTTTCTTTTTTCTTTTTTTTTTCTTTAATTTAACGACTTGAGTAAGAGTATTTTCACAAATTAATAAGTGCCAGCAAAAAACAAAAAACAAAAAAAACAAAAATAAAAGGAGGGCTCCGCTTTTAGGCTTAGCTAAATCTATATATTAGTTCTCATTTCTGATTACTAGGGTTTCTCAGGAAAACATTGCGGGTCATATAGCTGCTATCACTGGCTATCCATGTTGTGCCAAAACAAGCATAGTGACCCCTATTTTTTACTGCATTTTTGAAATGTTCTAAACATAATTACCAGTTGGACCAAGTGTTAGAAAATGCTAAATATTCCTTCAATTTTGATGTAATCACCTTAAAGTACATGCAAAAGGACTTCTTTTGGGCCAAGTTCTGAGCAGCTGTTCTTTTCTTGGGTCTGCTTTTAGCATCTGCCCATCACTAGTACCCCTGAGTACCCTCCCATCTCCCTCCCCCTGCCAGGTGAGGAATATTCTCCAAATGAAGCTCTAACAGACTGTTAAGGGATGGAGCATTCACTGAATGAAGCAAAGGCATAGGGAGTGCAGATGACCATTTGATCGTTATTCATTGCACATATTATGCACTCACTTTGCAGCACTCACAGCCTCACTTTGCAGCACATTTTGCCAACCCTTAAATATTCTAAAATGAAAATTTTCCCTACCCTTTGGTATAATGTGAGCTTAAAAAAAGCACATTTTTTGGGTGGAGCCTCCATGTATAGCCCACAATAGGGAGGGCTCCCTTCTCCCCCTCCTGTGGGTGCACAGTGGTGTAGTGGTTAATGTGTTGCACTTCAGATCTGAAGGTCGGTGGTTCAATGCCCAGTCCCTGCCATCGTGCTGTTTCCTTAGACAAGATACTCTGCCCCACATTGTCTCTCTCCACCCAGGTGTATAAATAGGTAATGGCGACATACTGCTGGGGGTAACCTTGCAATGGACTAGCATCCCATCCAGGAGGGAGTAGCAATACTCTCAGATGCTTCATGCTACAGAAACCAGGATAAGCTCCTGCCATGTGGGCCTCCTTAGCCCAAGTGTGACTTTATCCTATCCCCCTCCCCACCAGGGTCTGTGGTCATTTCAGACTTAAATGCCATAAGCACAGTACTAAACCATAAATACATTTACAAACTCAACAGGGTACAAATGTCATTCCTGCCACTATTATCTGAGAGTTACCCACCTCCCCCCGATTGAACCTATCCACCAACATCATATGGTGGCAGTGACGTCCATTCAAAAAAGATTTGCAATGATCATACTGACTTGTGCAAAAACTAGCATTTAACAGGAATGGATCCAAAGTAACAAACAAGAATACTCTAGGTTTGAGTTCAAGGTGAATTTAAAACTAAATCCAGGCTTTAAGGCTCCTCAAATTACACTACAAGAAATTGAAACTGCCAGCAATCACAGATTAAGGATTCCGTTCGAAGGGGTTGTTACGGGCTAACACAGACTGCCCAGAAATAGCAGATATGCACTATTTGCAATATCAACTGGAATATCCAGCTTACTAAACGATCACAAAAAAATGAACATTCTAATTCAATCCATGGTGTTACACTTCCGGGTTCTCTAAACAGCGTCCATCTTTGCATAGAGTTAAGAGACAAATATAATTTTGATGCGGTTTTTCTAAGCCAGTTTAACCGCCAAGAACATAACAGAGCAACAACTTCAATTGATAAACTGTACCTTTCAAACGGACAGCTCAAATCACCGTTCGACCGAGGACGTTCGAACGCCATACGCCGCCACATTCATTTTTGTGACATCCAGAGTCCGCAGGCTCCTTAGTCAGCGGCGACCGTGTACGTGTTGTAAACAATACGTGGCGGTACAATGTATGTCCCCACCTAAATACTAAAAAATAGATTATAACTCTCTTTATTCATTCAAGATGCACGTAATCAGCGTACGAGATTTTAGCAATCGCCGACTTAAGTTTCCAAAAAACTTTTCTGTTAAATCAAGGATGTTTTCGTCCTCTTTTCTCGCGCATCTTTTTCTCTCCAGCAGGGCCAAGCGCTTTTGGTTATCGATATATCTAGAGGCTGTTCCCATCTCCCACCTTCCTCATCCCCAACTCCTTCCCTATCAGCCCAGTCCCCATGCATCCAGGCAGTCCCGTCCTTACCCTTTCTACCCCTTGGCAATGGGCAATAAGGTCCTGGGCATTTACCACCTTATCCCCATCATGATTATTTCCTGAAATTCTACACTGTCTTACACGGGTGGTAAAAGAGACTAAGAGTCACACGTTTTTCACTTAGTATCCTTAGTTTTGATGGGGGGGGGGGGGGCAGGGTGGTGGGAACCAGCATGGAAAGGTGGCATGAAGTCTTTTAAGTAAGAGCGCAGTGGGTAAAGACGGGTAAACAGCAAGTGGTTCAGAGGGAGATTGCAGTAGGACCTTGCTATATGCTGCCCAGTATCTGATATCCAATTCGAGAGAATGGATAACATACTAAGAGGACCCTCAGTGTGACAGATGGCGCAATATCCAGGACATTGAGGAGAAGCCGTTCGGAATTATCTTGGCTTTCTATTGCATGAAGGAATTGTATAAGATAAAGGCAGCCAAGGAGATTGCGCGCTCCCTAATGACCCTTGTGGGAGCAGGGATCGCAGAGACCATTTTAAAGTGGTAGGGCTAAAAAATCTGGCTAAGACTTAGTGAAGCGCATAGGCAAGATTAGACGCGTTTTGTTACTTTCAAGTGGTAAAATTCATACTGGCGCCCTAAAAAATCAACCTAAGCAAGAAATTGGTAGGGCTATAGCCCTACCAGTCCCCCCCCCCCCCTGCGGTCCCTAGGGAGAACAAGTACGTAAGATTGACAAGCCCTGGACTTTCTCCACAAGGAAGGAAGTCGCCATCACGCCCTAAAAACCGCTGTACAGGCATCGTGAGTGCATTATATATACACTGAAGAGCTTAGAATTGCTATCATTAGAAGGAGGGGGTAGAGTGAAGTAATCGCTAATTGAGCTGACATGCAAGCCTACTTTGAATCAACCATGGCCAGTACTAGTATCATCATGGTGGCACAACTACATGCACAGTAAGTACGAGTCAAGGTCAAATGGGTTCTACCCCACTGGACTCCATCGAAGCAGTACTCAGCAGCAAATTCTCCTCGAGCAAGCTGCGATAAGCTACAATGAGGAATCAGACCATCTGGTTGGTGACCCTTTGCTTATTGATGAAATCAAGCTCCACCTTCATGATGTCATCATCAGACTAAAGGAGAACAGCAAAGAGGAACCTCAACTCAAAATGACCTCAGGTCCTGCAACGACTCAGTTAGACATCAAGCTTGGTGAAGGTGCCCTTCTGTCCACGCAGAGAAGAGACACCAACAGGAGCTCCTGACACCAAGGTGGCAATATGGAAAGTAATGGGTGCGGTCACGCTTAGCCAGTTCTTTAGGAGGGGAGGGCCGGGAAGCTATGTCCCATGATTTTCAACAACACGGTAGCGGAGAGCGGGAACGATTAAAAAAAAATGACAACATTGCATGGTAGTTTGCCACAAAAACATGCAGTGGCAGGAGCCACTAGAAACCGGAGGTAAAAGGGTGCGGGCAAGAGCAAGTTTAGGAACTTATCACCCACCCCCCCCCCCCAAACACACACACAAACACACCTATCACGCTATCAGCCAGGTTATTGACCATGACACGTCGTTGCACTTGATTTCAAATAAGTTTATTGTTTAAGAATAAATATATACAAATCTGGACAACTTGAAATAAATTCTCTATTCACTATCACAGTTCTCAGCAAAGAGAGGTTTCAAAACACAGTTACTGAGCTATTGAATGGTATGTCAAGTCTGAAGTTGAAAATTTTACTAACGATTCCGTTTTACGCTGCCATCATTTACGAACACCATGACGACCAACGGAACCATGATATATGGGAACAAATCTTCCTATCAAAAACTGTGCTTTGAAGAAAACTCACTTGTTCACCAACCGTTTCCTGAATTTTCAGTTTCAGAGTTACTGGAAGGCATGAAGTATAAGCTCAGTGAGGATAAAATTTAATTCTTAAGTTCAATGGTAAGTGAAGATACTGTATAACAAAAAAATATCCTCACACGCCTGGAATACCAATCAATCTTCAACCAGCTAACTATAGTCAAAACTCTTTTGTGTGAAGTAGCAACCTTTATTAACAAATTTGGTAGAATTTCTGCAAAAGTCAAACAATAGTCAAGATTAAGGAGGGGTTATAGGGTATTTTCATGAGCAGTGAATAGCGATAATTATTTGGCGTAAAATGTGAAATGGCTACTTTCTTCTCGTGAAACGTGATTTGCCGTGATTGTTGCCCATGAAGCATGAACGGTGTGTTTTTTAATTGTTATGAACTGTGGCTTTGTAGTCTTGATGCAAAATGTCGTAAAAAGATGATGAACTGGAATGTACATGAAATGACTGTTTCATTTTCACTGAAACGTGATCTGAACCCCCCTATACCCGCATCATTAAGGTTGTACTCAACTTTGTCACACATTTGCCAAATAATAATAATGGCTGCACCATTTGGCAAATATGCTTAAGCATAATAATAATTTTACAGCATAATATTTGCCGACCTAGCATCAGGCCACACCCAAAAATCTTCTTAGCATAAAATTATATTCACATAGAAGTAGTGCTATTATGTTTTAAAAATTTTTAAATTTGATGTTTTAGTCTTACTAATAAATATTTTATTACTTATGATAAGTTAGCAATATAAACATAACTTCAATTTAAAAAATAATAAATAAATTCCTTTGCTAGCTGAGTTTAATTATACAGCAGTGGAGATTTCTGCGAGCCTCTCTTTTAATTTCTCCCGATATAGCATGTAGCTGAAAAAAAGGAAATAAAAGGTATAGCATTAGTATGCAGTAGTTCTACATAGCAGCTAAATAAAATAAAAAATCTGAGTGGTATTTGTTGAAAATGAAAACTTGCTAACAGAAAGACTTACACCAAAACAAAACAATGTGACTCCATCTTTGAAATGATTTTAAACAAGTGTGGTAGCTTACAGGTATCTTCAAGACAAAAACTACAAACACCATGTCCAAGAAAATTTTAAAATCTATGAGACATTCCAGAAAATTGGTTGGATTTCCTTCTCTCTGTATTCTATCAAATGTTTCAAAATGAAACAAGAAAGTACGGAATACCGCATATTTCGAACAAATGTTCATCATCAGAGAGGTACACCCTGATATGCCTATCTATATATTAACAGAACAAATGTCGGAAAAAATCAAATGCCCCGAACGGGATTCGAACCCACGACACCCCGATCTCATGGAAGGTGCTCTAACCACTGAGCTACCGAGGCAACCACAGTGGAGTGAGTCGAATATTTGCTACAAAGGAAACATTGATTACCAGACTGGGAATTACTTCTGGGAGTCGTCGAGACGCATGCTCATTGGACCCAGATGTTATAGACCATTACAAATGTACGTAATACGGCATATTTCGAACAAATGTTCATCATCAGAGAGGTAAACTCTGATATGCCTCTGATATGTGGATGATATGCCTATCTGTGGTTGCCTCGGTAGCCCAGTGGTTAGAGCACCTTCCATGAGATAGGGGTGTCATGGGTTCGAATCCCGCTCGGGGCATTTGATTTTTTCCGACATTTGTTCTGTTAATATATAGATAGGCATATCAGAGTTTACCTCTCTGATGATGAACGAAACAAGAAAGGTTATCATACTTTTGTTTTATTCTTTCCACTTCCTTTTCCTCCTCCTCTTGGTATTTATCAAGGAACGCTTGTAACACAGGCATGGCAAAATGGATGTACTGTGCAACCTAACACAAAAACACACAAAAGTTGTGAGCTTAATCATGTTAAACTTTCAAACACAAACTCTGCGAACTTAGTGTTTACAAGACTTCTGCAAGAACAATATAGATTCTCGAATAGATGAATAAAATTCCGAAATTGTATTGTAACCATTCAAGCAGCAACGTTCACATGCACATTCATACACACTCAATGTATTTGTAAAAGACATGACAAAAGTAGTCAAATGTCTGATTCAATAATTATACTTTGAAGAAATCAGAAAAATTAAGGCAGTTATGATAAACTTCAGATCATGGGTGATCTTGAGTTTGTTAGCTGGAATCATCCTGATGATACCCATTCTGTTTCTGATTCATAAACATGAGCCAGCAGCGACAAGAATGCATCTCAACGTTCATGTTTAGCTATTGCCTTGACGATACACACCATTTCATGTCAGAAAAATCATACATGTAGGAAATGAATATGTTAGTAATAGCTTATTTAACAGTGCCCTGTGTCTAACTTCTTCTTACAATATCACTCCATGATCCAACATGTAGGTCACAAGAACGAATGGAAATGATCACAAAAGACAATTATAATGCCTCAATGTTAAAAGAAATTCTCCTAACATGCACCATAAAGAGATTATCGAGGCTAGTAAAGAGAATGTGTATACTGATTTGGGGCTTAAAGGGTTTAAAGTTAAATATTACTAACCTCATGAGAAATGTTGTTTGTGTCATCGGCCTCCATTACAAATATCTTTGCAGCTTCCTACAGAGTAAGTGCATTGAAAAGTAAATTTCAGACATTAAGTGTTATAAGTGAAACGCTGCAATAAACTTTTACTACCAAGTATTGAAAGCAACCCCGCTCACCCCCAATCCCCACCCCCCCCCCCCCCCTGGAGCAAAATCGGGAAATTGTTAATGAACTGCAAAAGAGAAAATCCTCTGAAACTAACAACCCCAAAAGCAACAATCTCAAACAACTTGATCAATGGGCTGGTGATGCACATGCAATGCACATGCATAACCTAATAATAATAATAATAACATTAACTAGTAATTAACATTAACTAGTAATTAACTAGTCTGTAACATTACTAGTAATTAAACCCTTTAAGCCCTAACAGTGAGGAAAATGAAATTTCTCCTTACATGTACATGACCACTGCTCGTCAAACAAAGTGATAAGAATAAAGAAAACAATCACCAAGGATAAGATGTATTGATATTAAGACAAATTCTCCTTACTAGTTCCATACAAAAGTATAGAGAACAGTAAGAAGAATATGAATTTTCATATCGAGGCTTAACGGGTTAAATTAATATTGTGGACTATCACGGCAACTGCAAAGTGACTAAATCTTCAGATTTTTATTGAAAAAAGACACCTTGTGAACACCTTTCTAGCAAAAAATTGTGCTCATGCTTCTCACATTTACAGTACGGGACAGAAGTTACTTAGCAGGGAACGCATTTTTGGAAAACTAGGGAACGCTAACTGGAATGCTAAAGGAATGCTAAGAAAATGTTAAAGGCACACTAAGGGAATGCTAACAGTAGAAGTGTTCCACAGTTTATGGGGAATGCCAACTCAAAGCCCATAAAACCCAATTAATGGCATGCATTCTCTTTGGCGAGGTGTACACCATGAGTAATGCCCTAATTTTTAGACACATTGGCCTAGGTATATATTGTGTATGTTTTAGCTACCCAGACAAAGCAACCACTGAAAGTAACAACAGTGAAAAGAAGTTAAATCCAAAAGTAGCCACCATCATTACTTTACTTTTGTATTTAACATTGTGGTATTTTCATCTGGGAGACATGCCATACCTCACTTGGGCCTAACAGGAGTCGACGGTGCAAAGGAAACTCTTCTTTTTGGAGATGTCTGATTGCTAAAATAGTAAACAACAAAATACTTATTCGGTGGTTTTGGTACTGGCAGAGAAAGCAGAATACAGTTGAACCAAGCCTCCTGTGAGCAGGCAAGTGCCAAAATTTGTGGGGTGTAACAGTGTCCAATGAAATCCATCCTGTGGTTGGATCCCAGGGGAGATACTCAGGTACATTTATTGAGTGACAAGGAGGTGCAAATGGGGCTAAATGTTTTACACCCTAAAAAGTCCATTGTCCCAGAACGTAACCTAAAAAGTACCTTAATTAACCCTTCAAGACCCAGTACACGTCAGCATCTCACTTATCCTTATATTTTACTGGTGGCCATCCATGCATTTGTTGTAGTGCTCATTGGGAAAAGTTGTTCAAACATCAAAAGAGTTCATCTCTAGTGATCATTTCCTTAAAGGGGCATGGTCACGAGGATTTCTCAGATTTTTGGTCAAAACTGTGCTAAAATTATTGGTAGCTAACTTTATCCATGCCCAACATTGTGTTTGAACATTCAAAGGAACATATTAACTTAATTTCATCAAGAGAAAACAAACCATTACCATTTAATATTGATTTAATGTCGACACGCTGAAAGAATTTGAAAAGTTTAGCCTAATTATTTCAAGTTGCAATCCACTTCGATCCGTGCCATCCATAGCAACAAATGACAGAAAATAGTTTCAGTGAAGTAATATAGTCTTTGGTAACAAAACTAGACCATTATTTGTGGGCATTCATTGATGTGGACATATTTCTGATTTTTGAAGTGAACTAAAATGGCATGACTATGCCCCTTTAATTTGCAACACCTGTCCATTGATATTGTGCATTGATATTACAAGGAGAAATTTGATGCTGATCACTAATGAGACTTCAAGGGTTAACCTGCATATGAAAAGAAAGACTGGCCAAGAAAGTTCAAGACAGCTTTTGCTTCCACCTTTCCTTATTCATTAAGCAATCATCTGTGACTGGTGTGGAAAACATAATTATTATTCTCTTGGTTAATGAAAATGAACAGATATGATTGTTTGATATAAAACTGAGAACTCTGAGGTACACATGCTTTTTATTAACCCTAAAAAAATCCTGCCAAAATCTTCTGACCCAAAAAGGTCTTTTTTATTAAGTGCATCCCTTTTAGCTTCGATTAACTGGAAACAAAGGTGACAAAACCTACATAGTAAGATACTGAACAGTAAACCTATAGAGACAAATTAAAAGCAACAATCACACTTACAGCCATTATCATACACAATGTAGAGGTTGAAGTTTTGGGGTGCATCTGTGATCTGAGGTAAAAAAAAAATTAAAAAATGTCTTTTCAACACTGTGACAAACAATAACCTTCTTGAAACTCAAAGTCACAACACCATTTACTGCATCAACATATTTTGTGAGTTATAATTAACAATAAATTGCTTTAAGTGCTCTCCAAACTTCCCAAGTGCAACACAAGTCAACATACACACAGCTAGAAGAAACAACTGGTTGTTTCATAACATAGCCAAAGGAAATGCACAGCAAAAATCAAACTGATTATAGCTATTCATGCAACATGTTAATATTGCAGACGTCAACAGCGTGCTCAACAAGATTATAAAGCATGCTTACACGTGGTGAATTTGACTGTGCAGATTTGCTAGCTATGTTATGAAAGAAATATACCGGTACAAGGTAAGAAGCAGAGAGGCCCACAGCTGCCAAAGCTTAACTTGGTTTCTTTAGCATGAAGCAACTTAGAGTACAGTTGACTCTTCTATCAAGAACATGCAAGGAAACCAAAATTTGTTTGAGATAATGGGAGTTCAAGATAGCCAATAGTATCAATCAATCAATCAATCAATCAAACAATCGTTTAGCCATAAAATATGCGTACGTGCAGATAAAAAGCATGAAAATTTATAGAAATGAAAAACTATTAAAACTCTAAAAACCTGCAGTTACATAATTAAAAAACAGTACCAAACTTCACTTATATACAATAAACTTTTAAAAAAGAAGAAAAAAATCTATAATTCGTATTTACGTCTCAAATTTGACATTTCTTATTTTTGTTAGAAATTCAGAGAGATTTTCCTGCCTTATTTCAGTTTTCAGCGAGTCAAAAACACCAACCAAGGTTTATTTACATTGTATAACAACTTCTCTCCAGATAAGATGATACATGTACACTGTACAACCACTTTCAAAAAGAGACTCGTAAAATATACATGTAGCTAACAGCATCACTTTAAATGTTTTCATATTCATGCCTCATCCCCTCCTGCCTCAGTTGTGAAAATTATGTGCATTTCAGAATTATATTCAATCTTACAAAAGCATCAACATTGAAAGGGGGAGCGGGCCGGAACTGAGTAAAACGTATTACTAATATACTAATATATCCAATTATTAATTATATGCACTATTTTTTTCATTTACTAATAGTATTTTGTAAAAATTTTGTAGTAGTGTAACACACAGTTGACTACATGTAAGCGATTGATGATTGATTGATTGATTGATTGATTGATTGATTGATTGATTGATTGATTGATTGATTGATTGATTGATTGATTGATTGATTGATTGACAAATGCACCTCAGTGAAACCGTAATATAACACAGTCAAAGGACTGGGAAAATGTGCTCTTCATAAAAGAGGTTTGGGGTCCCACTGTATAAGCTGTCACAATGACACAATTTAATAAAGACAAACCTGGAATTTTGTCATCAGCATTTTTACAACCTCTCTTGTTTTAGTTCTGCTTGTAACGCGGAGATTTGTGGAAGTACCAAAAGGGGGGATAAATGTTGTCCGGCCTTCTGGAGACTGTCAAAAAAGGAAACAAACAATTAATACATTGAAAAAAAAGTATTTTGCATTCATCAACAACACTTGCAGAATAAAAGGCAAGATTGACCTTAAAACATTTACCCAGTGGTTGCAGTTTTTAGACATACTGTAAGATAGTTCACTAAAGGAACTAGAACTATTCTCACTTAAAAAAGTTGTCGAAAACTGACTCGAAACAAAATTCATGCTTTAATCTAAAAGCAGTTTTCACTCCGTTCCAGTAATTTAAACTTGGATACATGTAAATTTAACTTCGAGTCCTGGAACTGCATATGTAAATGCTAACTGAATTTATTATAGTTAATTAAAAAGGAAGAACAAATATGAATTGAAGCTGAAGAATCCACAAAAATAAAGTTAAGGAAAGGTTAAAAACCATGAGCAAACTAAATCCAACCACACTAGTGTTCTTGCATTTTTATGGAGACAATGAATGTTACAAAGATTGAGAAGAAGAAGCTCACCTGTACTGTAAAATCAAGAATTGTTCTCTGGTCCCCTGCATCTGGAATATTCCTGTTGTTGACTGAGATACGACGCCTAGCAAGAATCTTTTCCAAACTACTAGTTCTAGGTCTCTGTGGAAAATAGATCAGCATCAAATTAAATTTATAGGCAGATTAGTTCAGTTTTATTGAGCAATTTTGTAACTGTAATTAAGTCAAACTTATGATTATAGTGACAAAGATGCCAATGGTAGTGTAAGGACAATGATGATGATGATGATGATGAATATGATGAACATGATGGTGATGATGATTGCAAGACGGAGTCTGAAGAGGAGAAAGAAAAGGAAGGAAAGGACTTTTCAAAATTTAATTCCATAACAATACAATGTTGCTTACTAATTAAAAAAAAAGGTACTGAACAAATTTCCCAAAATCACAGTGTCGCAAAATATTGTCCTACTAAAATCTAGAAACTGAAATGACAGCAAAAGTTTCCTGTGATAACACATACTGTACCAAACAGTTAACAGGCCAACGATGAGCACACTTGCAGTGTAAGAGAGGAAAGTCAAAGCAGCACCAAATTTACTCACAATGGAATCCTTGTTCTTGACTGCCGAAGCCCTCGTAAGACCATTCTGCTCCTTCTGAGAGCGTCTCCTCCAATATGCCAAGTTGTGACTTGCAAGTGTAACAGGCATCTTTAATCCCCAATATACCTTGAGTACTCCCTCAAGGATAATTCTGCCTCCCACCTAAATAAAATAATTGATAGACATGTACACAAACAACAACAGCAACAAGCCCACTTTTTTAGTTGACAAAATGGAGGGAAACAGGAAAAGGAATGCATTTCTGCAGTCCTCAAGTGCAGCTTGTTGTACGCAATTCCTGATTGTTTGCACACAATCTACAGCTCGCAGTCTAGGATTTTCTTCCAAATATAGGTTTGCATTGACGGGCTAGCAACATTGCATTGAGGGCTGATTTAGACAGTACAACCATCATTCAATGCAACTTTTATACCATTTATTTTATTTTTCCAAAACTCGATGCCTAAATTAAGTATAATGATGATGATTATGATGATTGTAAACAACTCGTCATTCCGACATTTTGACTGTGGTTTTACGACTGTCACAAGGTTTTAAAACATGTTTCAACATCCTACAACATAATTCATGTTGTGTGCAACTGTTGTGAAGATGCAACGTACATCTGATTTAGATGACACGATTTGTGTTGCAGACATGACGTGAGCATTAAGTTACATCAGCAGTGCCAAGCAAAAATCATACCATCTTATTTGGCCCAAAGAAAACTACACATAACATTCAAATGTCATAATTACCTCTTTACTTGTTAACTGAAGAGCCTTCCTTCCCTCAAAGAATGTGTTATACTCTTTCAATTTGGGAATAAGCTCATTTCTGCCAAAAAAGAAAATCAAAATAAGATGCAAAAGCAAGTCATTTATTTACAGCTCTGCCAGTCAAGACTGCAATGTGATATCTTTTTTTGCCTAATTCCCTTGCTTTGTATAAAGATCTCTACAACATTGAACCAAGCTTCAACAATGTCTTCTGGCACATTTCCTTATGCCACATAACAACCACTTCCATTGCTGCACCCTCTTATCATTCTTTACTATCATCATAGCAGAGCTCCTTTGCGGCAGAAGGCTGCCAAACAGAGCACCGTTGGTGAGGAAATTTGTGACCTATCTATGCAAGACATTTTGGTTGTGACATCAGCATACATGCACCCACCCATACAGAATCTGGGGGAGGGGGGAGGGGAGTCCTAAGACAACCCGACGGGGGTGGAGAATGCCATCTTTCTTAGTGGGAAATCGTGCGGTGCTTTTTGGGCAACCATTGTTTATTTTAGCGGGAAATAGCATGACCACCATTGTTTTTGAAAAAGAGGTTTTTTTTATATAAAGCTAGGCTTGTTTAGCAAAATGATACAGTTCAACAGAAGTGAAGTTTAGAACTTGAGAAAAAATATCAAATATCTATAAATGGAAAGAATAAGTTTAAAAGAATACTCAGTTGTCTTTTTGGTGAAAGGCAAAAAGTTTGAAGCCCTTCGAGGGCTTCATCTTTGTTGTCGGTTCTCCTGCAAACTCAGTGAGCACAACGCTTGAGTTTGCAGCATTTGAAAGCGGTCCCGACGCCAATTAATTAGCAGCTAACAGAGCTAGTGCAGTCTGGTATTTTCTGTCCACAACCATGGTTTTTGCAGTGAATCAAACACATTTTCCCAGGCAAAACATCGGCATGTTCAGGTCGATAGGCACCTTTTCACAAAATTAAATAATAAGTACCAGCACAAAAAAAAAAAAAAAAATGTGGAGCTCTGCTTTTAGACTTGGCTGAATACATATATTAGAAAATCACTTAAATTCATTTCTCATTCAAATGTATACTTTTTTCAAATACAGTAATGAAAAGTTCTGCAAGGAAAATAATTTTGCAACACTGCATACCTTACAGCATCTAATTCTGCTGGAGTAAGCTTCTCATCATTAAAATATGGATAAGATTCAGTTCCTCCTCTACCATAACCTCCTGGACCAAATAACAAACTGTAACACGGTATATTGCAATATGGTATGCCTCTGTGCTGTAAAATAAAAGTACGTATCACATTAATTCTACATATCAAAATTTTATACTTTTAATATAAAAATATATTATATTATTTTGCAGGTCTTAGCAATATGCAGAACAACTGTCAAGATTTTGAGCAAGTGGACAATCTATCCCTAAAGCACAAGTCTGGGCATCTTGCTCAGTAGTTAGATCATCTGACCAGTACATACACACAGAACAGGTTTTAAACCAGAAAATGAAAATTGTCCATCCCATGGGGATGTTTCTTTTAAAATTTATAAGAGATTAAGTGAAATTTAAATGAATTTTTGCACAAGGTGGGATGCCTCAAGACACCCTTCTAGCTGTAAAACCTTGATGTGGAAGTTAGGACATGGGTTTGACCCCTAGACACAACCTTTTTTCTTTGCTGCAACTGCCAATAACCATGACCTTAGTTTGGCCTCAGGGCAAACAGGTTTAACATCATTCGACATTGCATGAATACAACTTTGTTAAATGATGTTGAAAGAGGTTGTCAATTAAATTCTATGTCACAACATTAGGTACTCTTATTTCACTTCAGATTTATGTCTGACTCATTTTCTCTTATGTCAGGGACACGCATGAGATAACCTGTCCATGCTTTCCTGTTTTGTAGTTATTTCGTACTTGACTATTTTGTCTGTTCGTCTTCTTCCCTAAGATGTTACATTCTACAACTTGATACATTGTTCAACATTGTTGAGTTAAACCTGTTGAATGTGTTAAGCCATCCTTTTGAATGATGTTCAATGTTTTTGAATTAACAAACAATGTAAATGTTTCCTCCATGTGAATGAGTTGAACATGTACACCATAACTTGTAATATAAACACTCAGTTACAGTGCACACAAATGGCCTGGGTAAAGCCCTAAGTGGACAAATACATACAATCATGACAATAACAAACTTTGCTGTTAATTTATTACTGTATTAACACCAACGGTCACCATAACATTTGTATATTTTGTGTATATTTTCAAACATGTGAGGTTAACCTATGAATGACTGAAGCCTGTGATAGTAAAAGGTCAAATTAATTTCCCCTGACACATGAACATGAACAAAGAACCATGGATCATGATATAATAAGCAACAAAAATTTGTGCATTTTATATTCACTCTAAAATAAGCAGAAGAGAGTACTAAATTATAATATTAAATAAATGAGTTTGTTATTACTACACAAAGAAACTTTAATTTGTGAATTGTGTGTTTTACCCTTCAAAATAAAATCAAGATACATTCAAATTATCATCTTGGAAACAAGCCAGTTGTAAATACGTTCAGACAGAATCTACAAGTTAAGACAGTAGCAAATGCCTTCTTCCTCAATAATTTAGTTTCTGTTGCCATGAATTGAATAGTCAACCCTAATTCACAATACACTCAATGAACAGGTTAACTTCAGTTAAAAATATAAAGTATTAGAGAAAGCAGTTATCTTTTATCAACATATTTAGGTGTTAACATAAATGATGTTTTCATTAGTTTTATATGCAGGCTCCAATATTGATTGAATTCATAATATTCTCCATTAAACACAATATATCATCCAAATAAAGCACAAATGAAAATCAAATGAGATTTCATTACCACCCAGTTTGATAGGAGATGAGGAACTCGCTGTTGAATCATCAGAAAAGCATCTGCTTCCATTTTGAATGAAAACAATGAGGCATATATCAAGCATTGCATCATCATTGGACACTGGAAAATTTGGAATTGGACTCTTGGACAGGACTTAAAAATATGAACTTTGAACTGTAGACACGAATGAACGAAAAAACTTTAGACGGTAAACACTAAAATACAAAGAGGAAAAAATCCTTTACTATTATTATTATTTTTGGTACAGTTTTAAACAACATGTCCTACTTGGCAAGCAAAACTATTCCCAGTCCTTCTCTTGGCAGAAAAAAAGAACTCAAATACACTGCAATTCCTTGTTATCGTACATTACAGGTGTGACAAAATGTGACAAGTTCATTCAAGTCAGGACACAACATTCATAAGATCCTAAAAATTAAATAGTACACCTTCGGGTTAATAAAGTGCATTCATGTTTAATATGTTACCAGGTCTGTTTTTTTTCTTTAGCTGCTTTCATAATATTTGCTGTTAGGTCTAACGGAAAATGGCAAGAAATGTAAATGAAACAGAAAACAGTGCAGTTGACACACAAGATTGTTTGCAAGTTAACTGACTTGTTGCACTGAGACTAAGGGAAAATGGGATAGAGACCAGGGCCTGGTTGTTCAAGGCATGGTTAAGTTAACCCAGGATTAGCATCAATTTTCAATTCACTTTTAATCCATAATGTCGTTGATTCCAGTAAATTATCTTCAGTTAACAATTTGACTTTGGCTGCTTTCAAATTTTCATTTAAAATTAGCAGCAGTAACGTTTTCATAGAAGAGAAACAGAAACCTTGGACAACATTTAACCCAGGGTTAGTGCTAATCAGATTTCAAACAACCGTGCCCAGTAAGAAAAAGTGTTAAAGATTATGCGCCTAAGTTTTTGCTGTTGTTCGTTCTGCACAAGCAGTAGTGTTTAGGCACAGAGCCGAAGAAATGATAAATGCTGATTGATTGAAATCACTAAATCTATAAATTTCAATACATTTTACAGTCTGCTCTCCAGGCCAGTCTACGTGTGGATGTGTACTTTTTCCATAAAATACCAACCAAAAAAGGCATTAAAGACGGTGTTTTTGACCCTCAAAGATGGATCAAAACTTTTATGTTTTCCAAGGGCATTAGGATGCTTACATCCCCCAAAACGGAAAAACATTTGGTATGCATCATTGAAAAATTTAATGTTATACCAATATATCTGTATTGTTCATATGAAAATATTTAGATCAGATAAATGTAAACAATGCAAATTTTCTGAGCTTTGTAGTTCCATTGACCACACACCACTAACAACATTAAAACAGACTGAGATTTATGTAAGTTAATTGTCAACATTTTACCTTATATAATTTTGTTTTTTTAAAGCACCTTGCGTTACTTGCAATCCTAACTTGATTACACGCCGTTTTATACATCATACAAAATTTTAACTCAGAGTATGAAATCGAAGAAAGAGAAGTTTTTAAAAATATCAACAGCCCACAGAAAGCACCATACGCTTGAATTCAAACTTTGTATCATAAAAACAGAGACGAGCTCACCTGCACGATAATATTTTAGCCAAATATTACTCAACATAAGAGCTCCTGTATTTACGTCAACTTAGCGCCCTTGAATAATCCACTGAACAGACTTCAAAATGCAAGTTTGAGTATACTTAGGGCCGCTAAAATTTCATGTTTACAACACGATCAAGGTAAGCTGTTTTCGTGATCTCTTCTGCAGAAATTTGTACATTTTCATTTAAGAAGATCTCCAAATTAAACTCTACAACTCACCTCGGAATGTTGACCTGGGTTCAGTCTTTTACCGCATTCTTCACATCGCAAACAGCCGGGATGCCAGACTTTACCAAGTGAGTTCCTTTGTTCAGCTGCAAAATACCACACAAGTTCATAAAGAACTTCATTTTCCGAAGGAGAACAGCTGGTAGTCTTTTACCGAACACAGTTCGAACATTGATTAATTATAACGACCTTCGATCCGGACTGCGTTGTTTACCCCAAAAAAAGTTTTCAACAAACGAATTACTTTGCAATCGTTCGGTACATTTAGGTTTCTTAAAGATTTAACTTACCAAAGTATACTAGTTTACCGCACTTGTTACATTCTGTCATCGTGATTTTATTGACAAACAGTCCACGAGTTTTGACCTCACGAGTACCTGAAGCAACATCTTCTCGCGCAAGGTGCAAAGTTGCTAGTGACGTCACATCCAAGCAGAGCAAAACATCATACTACGGGAGGGGAGGGAAGGGGAGGGTAATGGTCAAAGTTAGAAATAAAACAGCCAAACAAGCCGAAGAAATAAGAATTATTGACTTATTATCCTGTAAAGATGGAAAGCGAAAGAAACGAAGCTATGAAAAATGAAAATAAAGGGCCGAAATAACGAGTTACTCCCTTGAGGTTGACGAAATTGAAAACAAAAAAAGAGACAACACTAAAAATGAAAACCAAAAGGCGCCAGGAAATTAGACTGGCTTAGATAAAGCAGTTTTTTTATAGTTTTAAAAACCAATATTAAATATATCAGGGGCAACGCGGTTTCCTGTGTATCTGGTCCTATATGTCTCTCCTTTTGTTTACAGGAAATTGTGTAATAGATGCTAGTGCAATAACCATTCCACACAATCCTGAATCAGAAAAACGTTTAAGATTTGCAAAGTAAGAAGTCATGTCTTGAGAAAACCTTTGCCGATCTTTCGCCTATGGATCAACTGAAAACCGACTCAAGTGAGATGTTGTTTCATCTTGTGTAACTTCGCCGCATTGTGAGCTGGAGGACCAGTCCAACCTCGTTCTGAAAGAGGACCCTGGGAACGAGGTTGAAGATAGTCCCGATAAGGTCACGTGACATTGTAAGCAACGTGTAACATGTCAACCTGTAAGCAGGCCGGATTTTAGCATCGTTCTCATGTATTATCTTACGTGGGTCTTTGGCTAAAACTGTTTCGTCTTTCCCGACTGAATGTTTCATCAAGCGAAACGAAAGTGGACCCGCAGGTTATGTCAGTTCAAAGTTTTATTCGTTACATATTTAACTTGAGTTTCTACTGATCAGCTTACTGGAGAAAGGGCTACGTCGAGTCCAGTTCTTGCATGACCGTGTGTTTCCTGGGCGCACCACACTTTTCAGTGGAGTCGACCAGCACCTCATTGAACATCTCACATGATTGGCCATAAGAACAATAAGATAAGGGCACAAACAATGCCCCTATCCCTGAAGACAATGAGCAATATTGTTTTAGAATGCCTCTGAAATTAGAGGTTCACAAGAGGTACTGGACTACTCTTTCAGTGTCGCCTCGTGTGCACGGTTCAAGTGATTTGTCCCCGCAATAAAGTGAAAATACACCAAGGGGAAAGCGTCATTTATTTATATTAACGTCCTCAAAGGAGTATCTCCCTTCTGTATTGAAGGACCGATTATGTTAACCACCTCAATGAATTTGTGATAAGTTTGATAAGGTATCGTCCTGTATTCATAAAATTCGGGAGAATCTTTCACTGCCAACTTTTTAAAAATAGTGTAATAAGCGCCTCCTCTTTCTTCTTTTCTCGACAGCTACTGTCGTGTCCACTGTTCTAGTTATCACATTTCCACACATATCTTCGTCAAGCATGAGCAATAATAGAATGTAGAGCTTCTTTTTCTTCGCCACGCCGGCCACCATAAAAAACTTTTTACCAAACAAAGTTTTAAGCGCTTCTTTTTCTTCGCCACGGCGGTCGCGTTAAAAAAACTTGTTACCAGGCACCTTATCATAGTCAGTTCCCCACGAAAAGACGCCTCATGTGCACTAGATGTCCGTCTTGACACAGCAACAGGTCGCCCAAGCAGTGCACACGAGGCGGCTTATCGCAGCTACAAGTGGGTTGCGAGAATAAATAAAAGGGCAAACGCAAGGGTCCCCAAACGTGAGTACGTGTCACGTAGGTGTAAAAATCGAACACATACACGCAAGAAAAGGGACCTTTTTCCTGCGCTATTCCTTAGCTAGACTTACTGCAGGTCGCTCGTTCAGGTTATGGAGCCAAAAGTTGAATAGACCGTGTACCGCAGTGTTGGAGTAAAGTTTGATACGTGCGCTAATTTTAAAGTTACAAAAACCCGACGTTTCGAGGCTGCTGCCTCTTCCTCAGTGGTCCACACACGAGAATTAAAATAACGGTGCAACAAACGCAATAATCGCGCACAACACACGAACACACATATCATCACTATCTCTATTCTCTTTTTTCTTTTCTCTCAGGGAAATACTCTTTTATCCCCAAGAAAATACAAGCGATTTGAAGTTAAGTCTAGGTCTTGGCTTACGTTTTGCATTTGCTCTCACGCGCAAGCCTTGCATAAACGCAAGTCAAGTCAAGCCCTGCTTGTTCCGTTATCTTGGAAAAGCGTTTCAAAAAGCGCCTGAATGTGCGTTTGAGTTTGAGTCACACATGAAAGCCAAGCTTCAGCATGGTGATGAGCGTTTGGCTTTTTTGTCAATCGAATAGTTTATACCCCCCCCCCCCCGATCCTCTCGAAAACGTAAGGAATAAAATTCACCATAAGACGAAAATGGGAGGTTAACAAACGGAAAATGAAAAATGCAACTTGGCAGCTGTTATATTTATACCTGAAAATGAAAAGTTAAATCCTATCTGAAGGCGGGGTTTCTTAAAAACACAAGGAGCTGCGAGGAACTAAACAAGCGCGGGGTTCCTAAGGTGGCAGCCAGCCAGAGTAATTGGAAAAATATTGCAACAGTATGTACTATTTTGCAGCGGTAAAGCGTCAAGAAGCGTAAAGGATACGGGAGACTGGATGACCAAACACATACGGGAGGGGGGAAGACCCCCTGTTCTCCTCCCCTTTAAGGGAATGGGGTGGAAACCGGAAATAAAGAGTGCGGGAGGCGGGAAGTCCTCCCTTTTCCCTCTCCCTGTAAGGGAATGCACCCCACATTTAAACTTTTTGTTTCTCGCATTCGGTGCTCGTCTCTTTTCCGCACTTCGCGCTCAACTGTGCACGAGATCTTTTGACAATTCGCCCAGTCTTCTATTCAGCACTGTATTCTCCGCTGCCTTGTGGTATATTAGATCGCAAGTCTGTCTTCTTACGCATGCTTATCTTTGGTCCACAAGGTGCGTAATGGGAGCCTCCAGCTCTGGAGTCAGGTGATGACTGAAAGAAAGTTTGATTTATTTCTACAGCAAAAAATCCTTTTTAGCGGTAATCATTAAGGGTTGATTTTAAATTTGGGGCTGAGTAATCTGCAGCACATTCTGTACTCTAGTTTATTGAGTCCACCGACCAGGGCCTCGCCGTCAACCATGCGTAGCAAAGAAAGAGACCGATCGAGCATGTCTGGTGCATCGCCTAGCGTGCGATATCCATTGGACAACAGAAGTAGGACAACCAAAGAGAGTCAAGGGACTTCCGCTGACTGAGATGCTTATCTGCGTTAGGACTGCGGTAACCTTCACTAAGGCGAAGTCAATATCGTACCCAGAGTTCTCAGGCTTCTTGATCAGCGGTCGGCGCCAGGAGATCTGGGATAATGGAATTATCAACGCACTGCGGTTAACGGTTCTTAGTTTTGTTACAGTGAACAGCCCAGAACAGCCAATCAAAAAAATCAAAATTTTTTCCATTACCCCAGAGTCTCTCCTAGCGCCGCCCGCTGACCAAGAATCCTGAAGACTCTGGGTACGAGATTGAGGCGAAGTGCGAAGGTAAACAATTAGTAGCCAGAGTCTGCAGTCAGCTCGGTCAGTGGATGGTTACCTGACAACCAACCCCTGACCAAAGGCCTGTGGACGAGATTTCGAGATTGATTTCGAGATTGGATCTTGCAGCCGGCCTCGCAGCAGTGTTTTCGTCGTGTTTTGGATATTTTTATTGGAAAAAAGCCAGTAACCAGTTTGTTATTATAAGTTGGTTTTAACATTTTGTCTCTAGATGTCAAACAAAACAAGTTGTCTTCTGTACGGTTCCAAAGGCTGTAACCATTAATATTTTTTGCTATGCCGTGTATCTAAAGCATGTAGCTTTTGGCTTTTGGTATGTCCTTAATTGCTACACTTTCGCTAATACTTATACGATATCAGAGAACTATACCCTAAATGAAATTCTTTTACTGCTTACTCTGGAACTACTAAAAACGCCACAACTAAACCGTGAAGAGTTAACTGAAGTTAACAATAAATAGGCTCTTTTTGTAATTATTACCAAAAGGGGGTTTCATCACCGACTATTTGGACTAGAGAACTTTTTTCATTGACCATAAAAGCAATTGTAAATTCTTCAAAAACGATTAATTAATTAGTCGGTGGTTTCTTCAAGCAAAATATTATGCCGTGAACTACCAAATGACGTCACTGAGGAACTAATATGGAAATAGCGGACAATTAAAAAGTTAAAGTTAATACAGTAAACACCCACATTTAAGGACCTACTTTTCTCAAGGTCAGCCTCAATAAGTCTTCATATATTTATTGTAAGTTTCTTATATAACAGGTGTCTAAAATAATGAATTTCAGCCTGGAGGTTCCTAATCCACTTGTTCTTTTATGTGGGTGTTTACTGTATTTCCCTCTAACAGCCAAATATTGAGTCAGCCAATGTGGTTCTCTTTTTTGAGCCCGTGGGTTTCAAAGTGTAAAAGCTACCGAAAGTACGCTTTTATGGTGCTGATTTATACACTATTTCTAGGTGATTGTGGTAGAACACTTCTTGAGACATGATAAAATTCCGAAAGGCAGAACTCTGCTAACAGACATCCAATTCCTCCAATCCGTGTTAAAGTGCTCTAATGCACAGAGCATCTTATGTCTTGATATCACGTGGGCTGAAGCCAACGTGTGCGTCACGTGTAGACAAATTTGCACCAAAGAAGCAAATTACGCTGTATAGAGTATTACTCCTTATGAGTTTCTGGTGTTACGTTGGTCTCTAAAGCCGATTTTTAAACTCGTTGAAGTTGACAGGAAATCAGCAGCAAATAACACACAGAGTTCTAGGCCTTCACTGAAATTACCTTCCTTGTCCCGAAACCTCCGAAAAAGTCAGAAACTAAACCTTGAAGAGCCTATACTGAAGTGGGCAGTAAACAGGCCGTTTTAATTATCCGGAAAAGATTTTTGTCCCCGACTATTTGGACCAGACAACTTCGGTCATCGTCAGTAGAAAAAAAACAAAAAACGAAAAAGGTTAACAAAGTTTCAAAGAAGTTACGTCGACAATGTTAAAATGACCGCGGTATGGGAAATAGCACAGCATGCAAAGAAGACAACTAGTGTGACACAACATTATCATTCGGAATTATCAAAACATAGCGTTTTATAGTCATTGACAATTTTTTTTGGCAAAACATTTCATTGTATGTTCTTGACAGCAACTCAGAGCATTTGCTGAAATAGCCAGTTTTTTAAATAAATTTCAAAGGCGCAATATAAAACATGATATGGGAACATGATACTGCAACATCAGCTTAAATATAACTCGAGAACATACCTTTGCCATTAAAAGATTTGCTTCGTTCAACTTTGCCGGACTTCGATCCTTTTCCAGCGGCTAGTTTATCAGACAGTCGGTTCAGTCCTCGAGCGAGACGTGGCGATCCCCGAGGGATAAGGGATTTCCGCTCATTCAGTAACGGGGAATTGGGAGCACTACGAGACTTGAAAACCCTTGCCTCTGGAGGCGGAAGGTAGTCATTGCTCTTCGGTCCTGGCTTACCGCAGTGCTCGTGATAAATTGAAGGCATTTTCCTGTTGAGTGAAAGGAAATACAAACGTTTAGCCATCCTTGGTCAAATCACAAGCGTTTTAGATGGAAACCCATGAATATTATACCTCTCTTTACTGATCAAAACGTTTGATTTAGCGGCCACCGCTGAATTGTACTTCTTCCTGTAGCTATTCATCGTGTTTTGACAAAAATATATATTTTAACAAGAAATCAAATATACAAGAGAGGCAAGGTTGTTGCGTGACAAAATATTGCGTTACTACTAACTTTATTATGTTTTATTTACACCTGCACCAGGTACCTGCATTAACACAAAATTGCTTTGACTGAGTAAACTAATGTAATATGATTTATATTTTCAATTTATGTCAATTTACACGGCAAGAAAAACAACAACAACAACAGCAAGAACATTTGAGTTTTCAAAATAGCCAGAACAAGTACATATATTCATCAATTGACGTAATGTTATATTAGCTACTGACGAGGACTGACTTCAAAGCCTCACTGTTGTTTCCATGCAATCGTGGAGCGCGCGCGTGCAGCCCGCGATAGTTCATCTTGCGCGAACGAACACGAAGTTGGAGCGAGGGAGGAGCGCGAGAGAAAAGGTTATAGCCTGCCCATGATGTAAACGATAAAATGAAGTACATGGAACTTCGGGCATAAAATTTTTGTTGTATTTAGGGAGAAGTGTCAAATTTTTATAGCCTGCAAAACAGAGGGAGAGAAAGGGAAAAACAGCTGATGGAGGTAGCACAAAAAAGAAGGCGAAATGACTTTGAAACCGGTTACAAAATACTTTCGACTTTTTCTGTATCGTTGTTGTTAGCTTCTGTCATTTAGATCAGATCAATCTGGCTTGCCTTCACTATACGTCAGAAGACGTGTCCTTATTGATGCGGCTTTATTTGAGGAAATTGTAAATGAAAATGGCTCTAAGCGTCATGAAGTTCTGGCTAGTTTGAGTGATAATTTTATATTATATGGAGGTGGTCTAAGGTGAGGTTCCACTGACTGTGGTCGCATGAAGCGGATAAGAAACGCAAATAACGCTCCTCGAGGCTTAGCATGGTAATTTTGTTGCTCATACTATTTCTTACTTTGAGTCCCGTTCGTAAGCACCATCTAATCAATAGTTATTGCTAAGGTAATCGTTTGGTGGACAATTTCAGAGAAAACAACAAGTGGAGACTCCCTTTTACTACTCCGCTAATCTAATATAGTTCTAATTTGATTGCCTCCGCAGAACAAATTCTTAAATTTGTGACAACTCAAATGAAAGCTAATGAGCAGTATTTTCCTGTTATGCTATTTATTATGCTGTACCAGGTGGCTCTACCTTTGGAGTCAAATGAAAGTTATTGAGCAGTGATTTCATTAAGAGACGTTTCTTTCTCCAGTTTGTTTTTCGTTATCTTTGTGTCGTCCGACAGCCCCAGGTTTTGGCCTTTACATAATGGATATTGATATTGCCATGTTGATAAAGCCTTTTAGCTGAATCAAAGCTGAAAGCGCGTGCTGAAAGTGACCTCGCCCTTCGATTATGGTACGGTATCCTGTATAAGCATTTAATACTGAAGTTTAGTTTTCTACGGTAGTGACGTCAAAAAATTGTTGGTAGTGACATGTTTTTCATACAACAATCCCAAGCAATTTTAAAATGGATCGGGGGAGACCTTACTATGAAAAATGTAAAGAAGAGTTGTTTATCTTCCATTTAGGCCTGACAGTGACTTGTTTTCACTTTCGTTGGTAAAAGAAGGTCTTCATCGTAATCATGTCATTCCACAGGGTAACCATCCTAGCTCTTTGTGTGGTGGTCTGTGCTTTAACGGCTTTGTCGGTTGTCAAATTTCGCCTTTTCAAACTGACTAAATTAAAATTTAAAAGACAAAACCCTGAGTGTGTCACACGTCCAAAATTGCTGCCGTATGTAATGAACAGACCAATAAATGGTGAAACCAACGATAAAAAAAAAACTATCTAAAAATATTAACAGTCGTGAATAGCAACACAACGCTATGTAGACACTGAAAGTGCATTGTGGAACTCGATAACTCGAAGCACGGTTATCTCAACCTCTCGGCGCTAAGTCGAACCTCAAACAATATCGAATTTTTCAGTTCTTGTGTTTGCCAAACGGGCAAGTACAAAATCGGGATAATGTACTACTGAACAAATCACTCAAAAACTCTGGTAAACTTCACGAATATATCAACCGGTTAATGGTTCAGCGGACAGTAGCCACAAAAAGCAGGAATGCCCGAGAAGAATCTGTTTACAAACAGAAAACACCTGTTGCAAACGCGATGTGGTGGAAACGCCTAAGCATACGAAACGGAAAAATGCTTGTTGTTTTCATGTATAATACAAAGATTTTAACCATACATCAAAAACGAGGTAACTAAAATGTTGTTTGAAACCGCAAGCTATCTCAAGTCAATAAATCTGTAACTACAAAGAGAGTTTATTATTGTCTCATATCGCTTTAAATTTCTCAGTTTTTTAGAGTTTGCTAAGAGGAGAAAAGAAAAATTTCAAATTTGTTCATCTTGACCGAATTTAAAAGCAAACTAAGAGCTCAAGCAATTTACCATACTTATTTTTTCCCTGTGGTCAATAATTCCACTAAATATTTCTTTACGATGCATTGAAATGGCTTATGAAAAATAATATTGTATATTGCACAAGGAAGATTAAATATATTTCAAAAGTCATTATTTTTCGAAATTATACACCAAAAAATAACATGTCAGCGAAGGATTATCTCGTACAAATTTTGGCGGATGCTTCTTTCGCTCCTCTCTCATTAATACCTACTATACTTTCATGTTTTTTAGAACATATATATTCTCAAGATTTTTTTCTGAGCTCCCTTTCATTCCATAAACTATCATTCACTGACGTATTGAACATGCCGAGAAATTCTTAACATCAAGCAGGAATATTCCGAAGAGCAGAACAGTAAGTGCTTTTGTTTGACTCAAACTGAAGGTCAATATATCTTCGCTTGCTTCAGAGATGTTAAATTGGGGGAATCATAGCATATATAAAGATCGTTTTGGTTTCTTGTAAAGAAAAGGGCTTGGTGAAGCTTGCTGAAGTATTATGATCATTATCATTTTTAAGTAAACGGAAAAAACAGCATGTAGATGTATACATACGCGGGCGAGGAAAGAAGAAAATTCTTTAAAGTTCGAAGTAGCTCGATCATCTTGAAGTTCAGCTTGAAGATAATGGACACAGATGAAAACAATTTTTTTCTATCGCTGATCGGTAAAATCTGTCGGTTGTTTTTGCAGTTATGAACAGAATAAGATATTTTCGCGTCTCAGACGGCTATACCAGCTTTTGACAAGTACAGCTGTCTTGTGAATTTTCGCTTCAAAATGTGTTATGTCTCGCTGATTATGGCGGGAAATTTTCAACCAATCATGTCGATTGGTCAATTGCTCTGTTGGCATTATGAAGTCATTAACACACAAACAACTTGAACAAAGTGAAATTTCGAAGATTATCTCTGTCGATAGACTAAAAGGCAAGTTTCATTATTATCAAACCTTATAAAAAATGAAATTTTTGCCGGAGTTTTCATTTACAAATTGGAGATTTTGTGAGGTTTACATGATCAAAGTTTCAATTTCAAAATATTGAGAGATCAGAAAGGGAGAAACTGATTGTAGCAAAATAACTGTTTTATGACATAAACGATTGTCTTGAAGTTTTGTTTTCGCATGTTAGAACTGGTCATATTCACGCGGTAAATTTTGGAAGGATCTCGTGATTTTTTTTTAAATGATCTGAAACTGATCGAAGGCAATTCGACAAAAAAATTAGTAAGCATTGAAACCATTAAACATTTCATTTTATACGGAACTTTAAATTTGTTTTTGTTCTATCTAATGGAATCAACCGGAAGGATGAAAACATCAAAGTTACGAGAAATAAACCGAACACAGCGGAATCTCAGAGTTTATTTTAGTATCTTCATTGCGAGGTTTATAGCTTAAAATTAACTAGCGAGATAGAAGGTCAAAATCAGACAAAAGCCCGTCATACTTTCGTTCAGTAAATATTCACACGTTATGTAAACTGCAATTAAGAAATGCTTTTCATTTTGGTAGATAAACTGAGGAAATGGTTGAAAATAAACTATTACCGGCGGCATTGCAAATAACGGGGATTTTTTGGAAAGTTCCCATGTTTTCATGCTCAACTTTATCATAATTCCTGTCTGGAATTTACCAACAGCGTCCTCGTGGTCGTTGCTGTTGTTGTTGTTGTTGTTGTTGTTGTTGTTGTTTTGGAGCTGTATTGGGGGTCTTAGTCGTCGCTTAAAGTTAATGGCAAAAGCCCAAGTTCTCTGAAGTGAACCATAAAACAGATAAACTCTTTTTTTCGAGTGATAATAACTTCAAACAAAGTATCTCCACCGTAAAGAGTTTAAAATTGGATATTTTGCAGTTTCACAAAAAAAAAAAAAATACGGACAAAACGCCCACTTTAGAAGCGAAACTAACTGTCGGATCAGAATAGGCCACAGACGTCAGCGCAAAAATAAGACGTACGTCTTTCACTCCTGGTAAAGAAAAAGCTTGAAAGTGGTCAAAAGCCTCAAATTTCGCTTCGACTAAAAGCAACTGAAATGTTTTCGAAGAAAACAACAAGTTTAAAAGGAAAGTACTGCTCGATAGCTTTCTTTTGAATGGTCACGCTGTAGGATTTCATCCACGGACTCAAAAGGTAGAACCACCTTGTACAGCTTAATTTTCAGTACCACAGGAAAGTACTGCTCAGTAGCTTTCATTTGAATGGTCACGCTATAGGATTTCATCCACAGACTCAAAAGGTAGAACCACCTTATAAAGCATGACGAACAGTTCCACAGGAAAGCACCGCTCAGTAGCTTTCATTTGAGCGATCACGCTTTAGGATTTCATCCACGGACTTAAAAGTTAGAACCAACCTGTAAAGCATAATAAACAGTTCCACAGGAAAGTTCTGCTCAATAGCGTTCATTTGAATGGTCACACTTTAGGATTTCCTCCACAGGCTCAGAAGTTAGAACCACCTTGCACAGCATAATCAGCATAATAAACAGTACCACAGGAAAGTACTGCTCACAAGCTTTCATTTTAGGATTTCACTTACAGACCCTGACATGAAAGTTAGAACCACGTTGTAGCGCATTATAAACTGCACTCCAAGAACTAGAAAGTACTGCTCGGAAGCTTTCTTCTGAACATGGTCACACTTAAGGATTTCATCCACGGACTCAAAAGTTGGAGCCACCTTGTACAGCATAATAAACAGCACCACAGGAAAGTACTGCTCAGTAGCTTTCATTTGAATGGTCACGCTATAGGATTTCATCCACAGACTCAAAAGGTAGAACCACCTTATAAAGCATGACGAACAGTTCCACAGGAAAGCACCGCTCAGTAGCTTTCATTTGAGCGATCACGCTTTAGGATTTCATCCACGGACTTAAAAGTTAGAACCAACCTGTAAAGCATAATAAACAGTTCCACAGGAAAGTTCTGCTCAATAGCGTTCATTTGAATGGTCACACTTTAGGATTTCCTCCACAGGCTCAGAAGTTAGAACCACCTTGCACAGCATAATCAGCATAATAAACAGTACCACAGGAAAGTACTGCTCACAAGCTTTCATTTTAGGATTTCACTTACAGACCCTGACATGAAAGTTAGAACCACGTTGTAGCGCATTATAAACTGCACTCCAAGAACTAGAAAGTACTGCTCGGAAGCTTTCTTCTGAACATGGTCACACTTAAGGATTTCATCCACGGACTCAAAAGTTGGAGCCACCTTGTACAGCATAATAAACAGCACCACAGGAAAGTACTGCTCAGAAGCTTTCATTTGAGTGCTCGCAATTTAGAATTTCATTCACAGACCCAAAAGAAAAACCGCTTTGTACAGCATAGGTAGGTAAGTAGCATAAACTCAATAGCCTTTATTTGAATGGTCACACTTTAGGATTTCAGACTCAAAGGCTACAACCACTTTACACCAGCCGAGGTTTGACACAGAAAGTATTCTGCCAGTGCCAAATATGGAAGGTAGACATAGCTGATCGAGAGTAGATGACTTGTCAAGAGTAGATGCATTACCAACTGATATTGTATCCTGTAACTGATATTGTAGTCTTCAAGCACAAATTTGAATTTTCACTTTGAAAAAAAAATTATATCAATAACTCACTCAGGAAAAAAATTAAAATCGATCCCATAGCGTATTCAAATATAAAATATTAAACCAGCAATTTGATTGTTCTTTTTACAAGTCTGTTCAAAACTATTATGGTAACACTTACTTCACACTTTTCAAGCGCTACTCAAAGCCAACATAACAAACCATTGCTAAATATAACCCGGGAATATAAACCATCATAAAAGAAAAAAGTATATCGTGAACTCTTCGCCAGCTGCGTAAAGAATACGCTGGAAGCCCACCTGTGGGTTGTAATTTATTAGCATCGTGTTCGTCGATTCATGCCTCGTAAAACTAACCAGTGCATAAAAACTGTAATATGGCGGATTGCCGATCGGTCGGGTTGTAAAACAAAACATAAACATATAACAGTCACATGAATAACTAGTAGTTTACAAGAAGGTTTATCTTTTATACATTGATATTACAACGGCAAACAAATTATATCTAAACGGAATATATGGTTATTCAACGATAAGGAAAGAATTTTAAACACGGGACATAAACATACATGCATGTATACTTCACAAATATCTATGCTACATACTTCATGTGATAACCGCTTCCCAGTCACACTGAAACAGAGTTAGGTCCATTTAAGGGATTCCTACCAACCCATGGATTTGTCCTTTCAGCGAAGTCAGGCTAATCCTTGAAAGCAGTGTTATAATGATCCACAATGAATGTGAATAAACAGGCATCTTTACCTCACCTTTCAAATCCACAAGTAGTTGACCTCAAATATTTTCAACCTCTGCTGTCTGGAACGAAAGAAACAAAGCGGCATTACATCGTGAATGCCAGTACGTAAAACTTTCTGTTTCGCTCTGGCTGTTGCGTGTTCAAGCGAAAAGCAAAATACGTAATCTATCTGAAACTGACGAAGAGATGCGGTTGAAAGCTCGCAGCGACGCAAATGTACATGTGATTAAAAAGCAAGAACAATCAAGAAATTGCGATCATTCAATGAACCATAGGTCACATGCACACACTACACAGACAGGAGCTCAAAGTGGGATGTTAAAATTGGAAACGGAAATGATTTCATTTCCTTTTCTGCACAACCCCTTATAAGGGGATGACAGCTTGAGGTCACATTTGAAAGCTTATTAGTATAAAGAAGCTCATTTGTTCAAGGGGTGATTAAAATGTACAATAAAGGCTCGATGCATACTCATGTGGTCAAATGTTTAGTCAGTGGCGAATGTACGTACGACGGCAGAAAATTGGCGTTGGTCTAACTGAGCCATGACACTGATATCTACAATAATATCCATTAAAAGAACAGAAACCAAAATAAACTTTCGAGCAAAATAATCACTTGACGTCAAGACTGAGGTTCTAGTAGCGAACAATGACAAAACAAAAACATTTTGTTTTTGTTTTGCCCCTAAGGAATACAAGATGGTGTTTGTATGAACAAAGAACTTGAAATTCAGATAAGTCGTTCTTAATCAAGCATGCACGAGATGCGATATCCTTGTGTGCAGAAATGTAGTTGTCTGCACGCAAGATTAAGAACTACTTTCAGTCAATTTATAAAGAGAAGCGTCCACTGGATCTTGAGATATCTGGATTTAGTCCCATGCTAAAATACGACATGGAATTATTCTTTATTCAAATACTCGTTCCTTTTTAAGGATCCCTCAATTGCAACATGTGAACAGGGGAACAGTCACCCACCGCATTTGCCATAAGTGGTACGTGAAGGAAAGACTGCGAACAAGGCCGGAAAACTGCTAAAACGACATGCAGGGAGGCTATTTACCCCTCATTCTCCCCCCCACATGCTCTCTTCGCTCACCTGCTTTTCTTTCAGCCTGCGTGAGAGCTGCAGACACGTGACGGGAGGGGAACTTCTTCGTTTGCCATCCAAGCCATTAAAGTTTCTTTACTTATTCACATAGAGAGGCTTTGGACAGGCCTTCTCGATCTTCTTCCCAACCCTGTACATATTGCGGGGGCCTCTTGGAATTTAATGTTAGCGTGTGAATAACCTAATAATTTTCTAATAAGGAGATTAGAAAATGGAATTGGAGCTTTCTTTTTCGTTTTCCGTTTCCTTACGACATCAGAAAATGGAATTTGAACTTTTTGTTTTTCTCAGCAAACCAGAAGAATGTAAATACTTCCTGTCATCCTGAGAAAGACTGGAGAACACATAACGGTATATGTTTTGGTTCCAATAACAAACATAATGACAGTCTTAGAAAACATTTTTTTGTTAGGCCTTTGTCACTATTTTTCCTCCGGAAAAGTAACTTAGAAGAGCTTCTTGCGGTGATCAAGGAGTGACACCCGAGTCTGAGGAGCTGTTTTGTGAAGTGTGGAAAAATTTTGTAGTCGTCATGGAATCAAGAAGAGCATGTCTGTTTTTGATGGAACACTCCAGTATAGTGCTAGAACACAATTATAGTACAACGCTAAATTTTAGCATGCTCCCATTGGTCGAAATCGATCACGTGAGGCGATAGTGTCTCTCCTCGGCAGGCGCCTATCAGCGCAGTAGTGCACGGATTTGGCAATCTTCTCTCAAAATTTAGCGTTGTACAATTAAAAAAAGAGTCCTTCTGTCTCAGGCCCTATGTGTGATAGGTTCCCTCGGAAATCGATATAAGCAATACATACAAACTTCATTTCGGTTGTGAAATCAAATTTCCTCGGGCAACCTATCGCACGATAGTGCCTTCGACAGAAGAACTCTATTGTTGAAGTAGGTAAGCCCATGTTCCACATCTAGAGTGAAGGTTTTTGTACGGAAATATTTATGTTTTATAAAGGATTGTCTAATGATAACCACTTGTTCAAGCTGTCAAATAAAAAGAAAAGGGTGTTGCTTTATTAAGGACGGTGCCTCCTAATACAGATGTGTTTTTGCAAAGGTTATGACTATGGGGGAAAAGCAGACCTTAGCAAGGGTTATTGGAACCCAAAAAGAAAACTGTGGGTAGCCACGCATTTTTCAGAGATAATTAAGCAACCATAATTCTAAAAAAGCGTTAAAATACAAAGAATGTATGGCAATTTCTTTCCAAATTTAAGCTCAATTATCTCTGAAAAATATTTGGTTACCCTCAATTTTCTTTTTGGATTCTGATAGCCCTTGCTAAGATCTGCTTGTTCCACATAGTCAAAAACCGCGCAAAAATATCGTTGTATTAGGGGGGCAAATTCCTTAAGAAACCCGAATATCCTGAGATGCGCAGAACGTATGCGCAGTAACAAAAGGATGCACCGTCCTTATAAAGGTGACTCTTTAAGACCCTGGGGCTCAGACTTTTTGTCGTGGAGCGCTGAGCCCAAAGCATCTCTTTACGTGATGGAGCCCAAAAGGCCCAAAAGTTTTGACTTGGAGCAGGAGCTCCGGTACCCGCATCCTTGGCAATTCGTAGGGCTGCTGAAATTGCACCTCGTTGTAGACACATAGACTCTCACTTCTTGGTCGAGTCCATAAAATGAAACGGGTACGAAACGGGTGCGAGTCTTGCAAGGATTATTGAAGGAGAAATTCTACGACTCGTACGAGTCGCACGTCGAGTTGACAGGGCCCTTTTCTTTTGAACTCTACTAAAATTCTTGGTGTTAGATGTAGTGTCAATGGCTGGCCTTTCTTACATGTAACCTAACTAAAACAACATTTCATTTTATTTCTTTAAGAAGTCCAGGGGTGAATATTTGGGTTATTTTATGATAACTGCCAAATATCTTTCACTTCGCAAACTATAACCCCCTGGACTCGGGTAAAGGTTCTTGATCAGCAAGGAAAGGTCTTCACAGTTATTATTTTCCTGAATAAGAGAACTACGGACAAAGTCCTTATTATAGATATTTTCCCTAATGAAGTCGCCATTTTGTTTGTTATTGGAGCCAACACATATATCTGTGTCCCAGCCTTTGTCAGGGTGGCAGGAATATCGACATTCTCCTGGTTTGTTGAAATATTAGCATCAGAAAAAACGAAAATGGACTTTCTAGTCCCCTTTTCTATTGTCATAGGAAATCGGAAAACGATACGGGAAGTTCAAATCCTTTTTCTGATGGAAGTCCAAATTCCGTTTTCTAATTTCAAAGCAAAACGGTTTGCATTAAGGCACACGTATCCCCTACACCACCAAACTCAGTGTCCCACTCCGACTTAGCTTGCTTAGCCTGTACCCTATTTCAGCCACCGTTTTACTGTACAATGATGTGCAGATCTCTGTGTGGTACAAATTTCTTTCTACGATTCGACTGCAATTAAGAATATGTGATCAGCAAAAAGTTCGTTATGATTCCAATCACCACCCAGGGGACAAGATTAGTGCTAATCAATGCTACTTCAGTTTGGAGGATCAAGGAAAGACGCCTCAGATAGGGCACTAATTAACGCTATCGTTTTTAGGGGAGACGTATTACCCTCCTCGGTAATACGACTTCCCTAAAAACGACTGCGTGGGAGGCTATTATAGGAAGGTAGGGCGGTAAATTGAATCGATACAGTATAGTTGTCTCTCCTGAATCTAACGTCTCTTCAGTGACGGTGGAGTCATATCTCAGCAAATCATGATGATGATGATTTATTGCCGTTCTTGCCAATTCTAGATCAGATCTCCACTTGTGCACTCGAGGCCCAAACACCAGCATAAGAAAGGTCGGCGTGAACTGGCGCGAATGAGTAACGCCTTGTTATCTCAGTCAGCCGAGCAAAACTCTGCAATGTGGGCGTTTGCAGGTCCCGGGGGGGGAGGGGGGTGGTATTCCCTTATATGGCCTGTATCGGGACGTGCAGTTGGAAAGGGTGCGGTGTTTGGCCTTTCTGTTCTAAAGAGGGCATAGATGTGGATAATTTTTATGCTAGTCTGTCCTAAACAGGGTATCAGTCGCACGACTGTCTCCGTTAAATACGGTTTATGCAGTATTTAGTGAATCCTACATCGGAGACGTTTGCCGGTCTCTGAACAGTTTCAAATTGTTTATCACAGGAGAGTATGTATTTTGCCATTTGTCCAAAACAGGGACCTAAAATGGGGGGGGGGGGGGGGGTTTGTCCTACACAGGGTTGGTATTTTAGAACTTTTTTGTCCCACTCTCAGCAGCACCCCTACACCCAAACATGAGTCAAGTGACCTCCCCCCTCCTCCCCGGGGCCTGGGTGGCAGGCTTATTTCGAATCCCGGACTGAGAGAGAAAGGCATTCAGTTGCCTTTACTAAGACAAAACTGAGGGCCTTCGCTGGCTCGGATACTGAGGTAGAAATGGCGGCCAGGTAGCGATGTTAAAGAACAACAAGGAACAAACCTATTGTAACTGCGATCATGGCCTTCTTTATCGCTTATTCTGTTGTGCTTGTACTTGTTGTCATTTCACCGGGAGTTTGGTTTTAAACAGCTTACCTGGTTGAAGTGATGCGAAATTAAATAAACTGAGTAGCACGACGCCCTGTGTTATATTTATCGTTACAAGCGGTTTCAGACTGATTTCCCATCCGAAATAGCGAGCAGAAATGTAATGAGAAAACTGACATGAACGGTGAAAAGTGATTGATTATTGAGGGCATAATGTATTTTGGCCATTCAAACCTACATGCCAATAGAACTTTTGTTTAATTTTAAAATAGAAGTATATGCAGGAAATGCAGGGAAAAATTCCTACTAATGAAAGATAGAAAAAAGTCGTTATTAAGGTAGCAAAATTAGCTGCGTTTACATGGCTAACAGGACTGCCTTAAAAGGTTATTTTTACATTGGTAGAACCCAAATACGTATGAAACCCTCTTTACCGAGATGTAAATATCCATGGATACATCAAAGAGTTAAAAAAAAAGCGCTCATGGCAGTACCGAGAAGTTTACCTCATGGTTAGTAGCCTTGAACTTGCCACATGACGACACAAGCATAAGGACATAAAGAAAAAGATCATTGTTGACCTTGTATCGTTGTGCTCACGGGCGATCCGTAAAATTGCGAAAGTAACGACCCTCGTAGCCTCCCACGTAGACGTTCTTGGAGGAACACGTGACGGAGCTCAAAGAACGTTTGCGTGGGAGGCTACATCCTCGGAGACCCAGGGGCAGTCAATTAGCAGCCTTTGAGGCTCACTACTCTCCGGGGTCGTTACTTTCGGAGAGCAAAATCGTTATATAAAGTTGGTGCAGCTGAGCTCTTTTTCCCAAATAAAAGATGAAACTCGTAAAAACAATTGTTAGAAATCGAGATGAAATTCGCCACTCCAGTTTCATATTGCTGCCACATGGGTGGGCTCTTCGTGTCTAGACCGTGTTGTCAGTGGTCGACACGGGTTGTTCAAGTTTTTTTCGCGCAGTTCTTTTCTTAGACCTTTAACTACTTTCCTGGCACTTATTTCATAGAAAAAAGGAAAACTCTTTCCTCCTCCTTGAACCCACACACCTTCAGATGCACTCCTGCTTCGACCAGATAAACGGCATGTCAGGTGGCCGTGCGTCCTCGTTTAGGGCTTTTAACAGAGTGCACGGGTATTTTTACGGCATTTTCGCCATCTTGCTATGCCGTACTGATGAGCTCTAAGAAGAGCGAAACAGCTGTCTACGGCTGCAACCCTGCTCTGTTGAAGCTCTATTAGTGTCGTGTTGATGTCTTGCAGAGTCAAATCTTTCTAGTAAGTAAACATAACATCGACACAAAGCTCTTTTTTCTAGTTTACGTGATGACGTCTTTATGTCGCTGAGTTTATAGCAAGGCAGGGCATTCCGATTTCGACCTGAAACAAAAAAAAAATTTAAAAAAAATTGGACTCCTGGAGAGGAAACACATGAATGGTATCAGAACGCAGCTATATAAATAGAGCTTGCCTGTTTTTGCTTTTCAATAGCGATTTCATAAGCAAATCTGCGTAAGCAAATCTGGAAACCTATCGATGTAAGAAATTTTGGTAGTGACGTCAACGTCCGTCCGTCCGTCCGTACAGACTCTGGGGGAGGGGAATCCAAGGCATCCCGACGAGGGTGGAGAATGCCATCTTTTCTTGGCGGGAAATCGCGCGGTGCATTTGGGCAACCGGCGTTTTTCTTACCGGGAAATCGCATGACCCTCGTCGCGTTTGAAAAGGGTTTCTTTAAAAGCTTAAGCTTATTTAGCAAAACGATTGTTCGACAGTTTCAGGCTTGAGAAAAACAGTTTAATATCTATAAATGGAAAGAAAAAGTTCAAAAGAATGGTTGTCTTTTTGGTGGAAGACGAGAAGTTCAAGTTACGAAATTAACAAATTGACCTCAGTTTGTTGTGCGTGTCCTCTTACTGATAATAAATTGCCTGTTATTGATGACAAACTTGGATTACAGTCAATCTATGTCACACGTGAACTGCATTTGCGAATTTGAAACGAACATTCAAAATTCCTCTTTACAAATTCCAACAGAGTCAGAAAGTCGAGAATTAACTGCAAGATACTATTCCTCAAATACGTCAGATTTTAAAGAAAAAAAATATATATATTATTTGCCGGCCTTGGTCGGTCCGTATTGAGAAAAACTGTGCCCTCGGTCTTGAGCACGGCCCTCGGCCTGCGGCCTCGGGCCGTACTCAAGACCTCTGGCACAGTTTTTCTCAATACGGACCGACCAAGGCCGGCAAATAATATTTTTATTTTTTTCTTGTTGTTTTTCAAAAGTTAAACGTGTCTTGTTGTTTTCGGAAAGCAACGTTTTGCAAGCGCGCGTAAAATGAACCATGAAACGAAGCCGTTTGTGACACCAGAGCAGCAAAATACGCTTTTTTACTCTGTTAAAACTCAGAAATCACAGGAAGCAATATAACTAAAAGAAACCCCTTTATTTTCCCAAATTTCGATACATGTAGCTAACTCCTGCTCGATTTACTCAAATACGGCGGCCCGTTCCGTTGACCGCGGTCAAGATCGGAAAATTCCGCCCGCTCCCGGAACCAATCAGATTGCAGGATTTGGTTCATCTTGCCCGCTCACGCGCTGAGAAAAAAATTATTCATAACTATTTATCTTTGACTCAGTAAAACCAACAAAGTTCCCACGAGAATTCTGAATCTCCCAACCAATGTTCAAAACCGACATGTAAATTTGAAAACTTGATTCGAGTTCCCTGGAGAACTGACAAAATATAGGAAATCAAAAAATATATAACCCCTGCTGTTCAGTCAGCCTTCCTTTGCTTATTTATCTCAGTTCATTTGCTGACTAGTTCCAGCAGGATCCGGCACCGTTGCTTTGTCCGATTGGCCATTGCAACATTTTCATGATAAAGCGTTTATTCGCTGATAGCCTGTGTGCAGTGAACTAATCAGAAAGCTGGAAATTCATCAATTCAGAATGGGATTTATTTGTACTAAGAAATGAAAGAGCGAGTCAGAATTACCATCATTGCCAAGTGTGAGAACGTTTGAGTGAAAAGTCACTAAACTACGAGTTTTCAAATATAGAATAAATCCCATACAAACGTCTCTATTTAGAAAAGCTGGTACCCCATACAAACTCTGTAAATTGTCCGATTTTCGGAAGCCATTTATTGTTTCTAGTACAGCAATTAGTTCCAAACTTGGCGGGATTACCATATTTGAGGTGCTTAATCAGATAACCAACTTAATTTTAATCAATCGATTAATTTTAAAAGCTCGTTCCCAGTCCTTTACCTGTTTCTAGAGCAAAGGAAATTAGAACGATCACACTAACACAAGCAACTCATAAACGTTAGAGGTCTTATTATCTCGAGTGTAACACTGCTTTTTTTTACCCTGGGTATCTGGAACCTTGGAAATCTCGAAAACCCCGGTAACTCGATCCAAATCTGCGCCCCGCCCCCCAGGATATTTCGAATTAACACCCAAGAGGGAAACACGACTCAAAACCGAGGAAATTAGAGACGAGGTGCAACTAAAATTTATTTGCTTTGTTAGTCAATCTCCTCAATAAACCTAGTAAGGCTAATCAAGAGATGTTGAAAAATAACTCATTAATTGTGCTAGTGTGATAAACCAATGTTAAAATTGGCGACTTTAGATGGAAACTTTTGGACCGTTTAAATCAACTTCCTTCTCGACAAAGTCTGTGTTGAACCTCTCTAAAGAGAAGTGACTAGAATTTGATTAATAAGTTTTTAGGGCTGAAACATGAAATTGGTAAAATGATGGTATCAAAGAGAGTGACTAGTTTATTTCCAGAAAAGATCCCCATTTTAATGCCAGTCTCGTCTAAATTCTGACAGACAAGATTTTTGGTCATTTGTTATTCATTGTTTACACGTTTCATCCTACATTACTAAAAAAATTTCCTTTGCTTAAGTTTATGACCTTGTGCAATAGGCACTCTAGTACTTGTTCTCTGAAGTATTTTTGGCTATATTTTTGGAAATTCTAAAGCGCTGTGCTTTCGAAACTGGCGTATTTACCAAAAAGTCACTTACTTGTTAGCCAAAATCGATCCTATATTTCTTGCTTCTGAGTAATATTTAATTGAGTCTCCACGGCAAAAATAAAAACTTTGTCACTGGCATGAGACTGTTACTGTCGTGCACACTGATCAAATTTTAAGTTTCGGATACAGCAGACTAAGACATTTTGGTCTAGGGAGAAGAAAAAATCACGAAAATCTACATCAAACTGAATAAAATGATCGTTATACTGGGGCCATCTGTTTCTATGTTAGCCCTTTTCATTTCACGCGCACTGACTCGCATCAACACCTGATACCACAAGGCGCACAAACCGTGTTCAGCCATTACAAAACCCTTATTTCATAGAATTATTAAGCAAAGCAAATGACGGAAGAGAGAACAATAATTGAAATCACAACAATGGGCATCGGTGTTAAATTAACCCTATGTATACAGCTGTAAGGCTCTTTATCCCTCTTCTTTGGCACATCACTGGTGAACTTAGACAAACGGACGTTTCGGGAATCTGATGTCCCATCCAAGGGATTCACCTGGACAGGGAACTTACCGGCCTGCAATAAAAACAAATGAAGATAAAAAAAAGTAAATATAGTGAAATCTCGATAACGTGAACCCAAGTTAACTCAAACTTTCTTTCGAAGGGTAGTTTCAATAATTCGTGTCCGTAGGTGTTGGCATTTAGATACTTGAACAAGGGCTTTGTTTTTTTTAATGTACGTTTGTTCAAATTTATTCTCGTCCTCAAAATTGTCCTTCTTTCTTAAGTTAACATACGATTCATTGTATCTTGGAGAAAATACCTTCGGAGTCATCAAAGTGCTCCCCGATATAAATACTCCAGGATTGAGGATCCTGCAAAGAGCCTTATAACAACAACAACAACAACAACAACAACAACAACAACAACAACAACAACAACAACAATAATAATAATAATAATAATAATAATAATAATAATACTATGACTTTATTGAATGAGGGTAACATAATTTACTGGTTGCCCAGAAGTTTACAGTATGGCCCTCCCTAACTTTACACAAAATAGAAAAAAGAAAAGATACATGACACGATCAGTGCTTTCAATAAGCACCGACGGCCGACGAAAAGCGTCGGCTATTTCGCTCAAAAAAGTCGGCTACTTTTTGCCCTAAATAGAAGTAATTAAAGGAAGATTGTTTCAAACCCCTTGTTGATACAGCCGGTTACTCTACTCAAACCAGCTACCTACTTCAATTTTTATTGAAACCCCTACACGATTAAAACCAGAACCTAATTAACTACATACTATATTCTTATGACTAATAATAAAAATTTGAACTTTGTACTAATAAGATATATATTCCTTGTGCAGGATCCTTAGTAGGATCTTACAGGAAAAATTCTTTAGGATCCTTATAGGACTTTTACCTGTCATTCTTACCAATCAATTAGTCATTACACAGTTGACTATGGTTTTCAATTCATTTAATCCGCTGTCCTCGTTCTTTTGCAATTGAGTAGTTAGTCGTTTGACGTATGCGGTACTTCATTAAGTCACACAGAATTCTTTTGTCTTCGAAAAGTTCTTAAGGCCATATCAAATAATTTTCAGTGATGACATTTACATAATCTGGAGCGTTGAGTTGAATTTCCAATGTGATGGACATGAGCATGCTTTTCAGTTGTATTTACAAGTGTGTGGGAGAACAATCAGTTCGAACAGCAACGATGATGTTGATGGTTTGAATATCCTTTTCAAAAACGCAAGATGTTGACCCGCATTTCGGCCATTTACTAGCAGGATAAGATTGTTGGGGCCTCCCAGATAACGCCAAAGTATGCAGTAAACCCTTAGACAGTAGCGACCTTAAGATTGAGTACGGGTATAACTTTTCAATTCCTGATTGCGGGCATTAGATTGTGTTCCTACACACCGATATCGTTCTCATAGCATCCTTCCCTACTGGTCAGCAACAGGGAGGAACGAGAGCTCTGAGAATGTAGCTGTTTCGAAATTCGAAGGTGTACTAAACCTTGTACTCATAGTCCAGTCTGAAGGTCGATAGTGTCATCAAACACACACCGTCCAAGTCCCAGTCATAGCAGTTCGCAAATAAATAGAATTTCGTTCTGATAGTGCACACAATGCAATATGGGTATCATCCACTACGTCTCCAATCAGGTGTCAATCAATCAAGAGATCAATAATACACCGACAGTGTAGACAAAAGTGCAGAATTAACTCACCAACTTCTAGGAGATTGGACGTTTTCGACCTTTTACTGCTTTCTTCTGACTGGCCAAGGGAGCTGTTTTCTTCAGACCTCCTCTTCCTTGAAGACCCTGAAATGTGGTGAACTAAAATTTACATAATAGCCACACTTTCCTAAAGACAGTTATCTAACCTATAGACTTATCTGTCAGGCCCGTAGCCAAGATTTTATGTGGGGGGGGGGGGGGGGGTGCTAACGAGGCCAAAGTGGACCAAACTACTGAAATGTATTTTTTATTGTCTGATCCGTTTATTCAGGAAAGTAGCAATACATGAGAAATTGTAACGGCAAAGTACACGGTAGGGACTGGATATTATATTTTTCGAATAAAGTTGTTCGAATAAAGTTACAAACAACTGATTTTATGATGTAAAATGATACATCAAAATAGTGTGGGACTAATCCCTCAGGATTGTCCCGAGCTCCAGCCTCCGTGGATGTTTGGTGGCAAACAGATTTACCACCTCATCCAAATCAATTTTAACTTGATAATGGATGTGCATTAGTGTAGCCCGGTGTAGGAACGACAGCCTTTCTTGGCCCATGCAAATGTTGTCGTGGTTAGCCATCATCTGCAGAGCTACTAAGAAGTTGCCTGTAATCCCACGACTCGCACCGTTCAAGACTATCTCCTCGCAGGGCAATGCACTGTCGACCACAGAAAAGGATGGCTTTCGAAACAAATTTAACGATGTGCCTATTCTCTTCTCGTCATCTAATCGGTTGTTCACGTTTTGCTCTGGGTTTTCAACAGAATTAAGGAAAGATTCAGTGGCGATCATTGCGTCGTGATGGTACTTCATTTACTCATGTCTTTTTGCCTTTTCTTGAAGCCTATGTCAGTTTGTGAAAAGCTTGTACGTTAACAAAAGCACCCTGATCTTTCTTGCAATGCATAGGTATCATCAAAGCACAATGTCTCCAGAATACTCCATCTACTGAAAGGCTGTACACCATCCATGGGTACTCACTGAGGTATGGTGACTGAAACCCTCTTCGGCAATGATGAAGAAATCACGTTGGAAACTTGTAGTTAATCAATGGCACAAAATGACTTTTAATCAAGTGATATTTCTGACCAGCTGGCAGCTTATTTGTGGAAGAACTAAATTCCTCGGAGGTCGTCGAAATCTTCCCTTTGTCATTTATTTGATGCCGCATTAGGTTGCCATCATTATTCTCAGGTACTGGAGCTTGCACAGTCTCTACAATTTATTAACAGTGCGCAATTGTTAAGAAAGTACACATTAGCTTCTCATAGAATATTGCCATCAGGAAACGACGACAAGAGACCAGTAGAAACATAAAATGTATTTTCCATCTTTGTGACTCGAAAACTTCTATTTGGATGGTTTGGGATGCCAGTGGATTTCCAGGTGCTCGGCTTCAGATTAACCCTCCCCTCCACCTCGTTCCTCTCCGAATTGTTACACTGTGTTACCTTACTGGCTCTTTATTAAGCAGTGCAATTTTGTTTCATATTGAGGAATAGCGAGTTAATCTCAGAGCATAATACTGGGATCAAAACAAAAATTAGCGTGATTTGCCCTCTTTACCTCGCTGTAAAACTGTAGTTAACTGAGATAGATCTGAAGTCGGGGTCTCAGCCGGCTGTCGTTGCAGACTGCACTGTCATTGATGGCTCTTGACGGAGCACTTTACTGACCCATGTATTGAGAGACTGGCAAGATTTAGCTGCAGCCTTCCTCTTCCTATTTTCCTGTTCTCTCCTACCCATAAGGTATTACACAAAAAAACTGATTTTGCGTCTTCGGGCTTTGATGCTTACCTGACGCGTTAGCAGACGTGTCTGAAAAAATCGTGACATCGCTCCCTTGTCATTGGCTCGCTCGTCTAAACTTCCGTGTAAAGTGTGCAGGACGTTAATCAGTCATTAACCATTTAGATAAGCTTGGACATCTTTGCGCTCATTGAAATGCTCTGAGTGGCTCGGGCTAGCTGGTTAGAGTGCAGCTGGTTTTAGTTTGCCAGTGAATACATTACTGCTATTTCCCGCACTGTTTGGTGTTGTTAAACTATCTCTGTTAAGTTTTAAAGATTTACTAGTATCCTTCAGTTTAACCGATTGTACTCCCGTGCACTCCCTCTGGTTACGGACCTGTCTGTAGTACTCTTTTTACATTTTTATTGAATTTAAAAAGACGTTTTTCACATACATTCCAAGCTAAACTTCAATGATTCACATACATTACAATATGCACTACTTACAGTCATTACTATATCTAATATATTAATTCCTCCTACATAAAGTACAAGTACATTAAAAGGTGATAGAAGGGACTGAGAAAAATAAATGGAAGAAAAAAACCGACAAGAGAAAATGCTATTATGTAGCTGTAGACAGTAGTAGGAAGTGCACAGTGACCGATGGTGGTTTTAGCTCGCAGAACAGTCTCAAAATTACCGTAAATAGGCATTTAAGAGGATAGATTACATGCAGGAGGCTTAGGTTCCAGAGGGTGATAATATTTTTGCTGGGGAGGTGTTTACAGTTAAAGTTGTGTAAGGGAGAGCAAACATTTCCATTTCTTTTAAGGGTTTGGCCCTTGTGCAGTTCTTACTTTAAATGGAGTTGGCGTACTTATTTTTGTTATCATTATTTTACATATTTTGGTTACAAAAACAGATTACAAAATTGTGATTGTTAACGAACTTAGTTAACAGTTACTTAAATAACTGTGTAAATATAAACTAACTTGGATAAAATTCCACTACCCTTGCCCCTTTTAAAATAATAAGAAACAAACTGTCCCCAAGGCGATCAAAGTCAAATTTTGGCGAAAAATTTAACCAGGTAGGAAAAAGTATACACCTATACGGATATTGATTGCTCAAAGAATTTGGGGGAGTGTTGACAGCTTTCCTTGTCTGACATCCACAGGGACAAAACTTTGGCACACTTGAGTAAAGTGCTTTGGGGCATGTATATCGATAACCGCTGTAGTTTTGAACTCCTTATTGCACTTGACAATATTTCTTGAGTAAATAAACAAATTCCTCCTTTATACATTCGTGCTCATTTCCTCTTCGGGTAAGAGGTTGGCATCCATTTTATGATTCACCACATATGCCTATTTCAGTGGAGAGCATTATTCAAGGAAATATGAATTATAAAAAAGCAAACATATTCATACCATGAACTAGAGCCAACATCTCATTTAGGAGGGTTTCACTCTGTTTCTCCCAGTTGTACTTCTCTTTGTAATGAGTCCGAAGTGTCTGAATCTCACCGAGTCGCTGCACTCTGTTCTTCTTGCGGAGAGCCTTGATTGCCTTTGTCCACTCCTTGGGGTCCTCAGACTCCACTACATATGACTTTCCACAATGCATAGTTTGCAGTACTTTAGCAAAACCTGTATTTCCACTTACAAGAAATGGAAGCCCAGCAGACAATGCCTCAAGGGACGCCAACCCAAAGCCCTCTGATCTAGATGGCATCAAGACAAGGTCGACCTCACAGAACAAGTCTTTCAGTTTTTCAACACTCTGTACAAATGTTCGGACAATTAATTGATCTTTGGAAATGCCACACTGGAGCAGTCTTGCTGTAACTGCATCCTGCTCTCCAGCTGGTGCACCCACAAATATTAAGCGGTAAGAGCTGTTCAGCTCAGAGACTGCCTTAGCAGCAATGTCATAGCCCTTGAGTTCAAAATCCTCGTCATCGCCACGACCAAACGTCAATACTTTAAATGTGTCACCGTCTTCAGCTGCCTGTTCTATATCAGAAAATGCAGTAAACACACCTGGGGTGATCTCAATAATACTTTGAGGCTGCTTAAAAGGGCGAAGATGAGATGAGAACGCATCTCTCAGTTTTGGTCCAATAGCCACAACTCGATCTGCCAATTTACATAGTTCGATTTCTGCTTCCATTTTCCTTTCTCCTTTTGCAATGGGTGTCTTATAACCTTTGTGCATGCTAATTTCCTCAGGCGATGAATGCACTACATGCAACCATTTGCAGCTATGAGACTCCTTTATAAACTGTGCTTGTTTACCAAGCTTGGCACTGTGGCCAACAACTAAATCAATGACAAGGTCTTTTGGCGGGGAGCTCAGCCAATCAAGAGGATCCTCGTAACCAGGGCGTCGTTCTGCTTCATTGATGGTGATGTTCTGACTGTTAGCGTCTTTCTTATCTTCTTCACTGCATGAATCCTGTGGTACTAGAAGAGTCACTTTCACTTCTGGGAATTTTGTCAAATGGACAGCAAGCTCTCTGTTTACTGTTGACAGACCACCACGACAAGAGCGCCACTCACTAGCAAGAAGAGTAACGTTCAGTGCTTTGCTAGTAGGATCACACAGCACATTTTCCTCATTTGATGAGGAAACCAAACATGAAGAGGAGACCTGCAAAAGATTAAAACAGTCTTAAGAGGTACAGTTCACCTCCAATAATTGTGGCATGCACCCTGTTATTGACCCTTGCCACAGTAAACGTAAATGTATCCTTTCTTCTTTCTCTGTTCTTTCTATTTCTATTTATTTTTCTTTGTTGTTTTGTGTTTTTGTCTTGTGGGGAGTTGTAAATTCATTAGATAATCTTGAAGCTCATGTTATCTTGGGTAAAAATCGATTTCTCCTGGGTTTGCTTCAAACATTCACTGTAACTTTACCCTTGACAATGCGAGTCCGTTATAACTCAAGCCACCTGTTAATGCAAAGTACTCTATTTCCTCTGTTTAGCTACCCTCTGTAAAAAAAAATGTTAAGTGTTTGGATCGAGTGCTTCCCGTTATGGAAGCCACAAAAAAATAGCTAACATCACAGAATGGATAGCGGTAAATAGTTAGGTGAACACTAAGTAGAGTACACAATGTGACAATCTCAAGAGCTGTAGTACTAAATCGTTTTTGGTTACGTTATGTTCTTGTATTTCGATAAAGTGAAAACTCTGTACAATTTTGATCAAGCACAAGATTTAGTTTTATTTAACGTTTGGTTACAAACGTTGAGCTTTGCAGGGAGGGGGATGTAAGAATATTTTAAACGCTCTTGAAATCATGGCGAGAAAAATAGAGGTGCCAAGTGCTCATTTTGTGAAGTGTGTTTTCACGTTTTCCTCATTTTCCCGAGCACTTTTAACATGAAAACAGCAAAAACAAACCAATTTCATGCAATTGACACACAAGCAACGTAGTTAGGGGCTGTAACTGGGCAATGATGTGATCTGAATCTGATTTTGTAAGGAACAAGTGTGCAGAGTAGTAATCAGGATAGAGAATTTTGTTGCTGCTTTGATTATACCCGTCAAACAAGTAGGACAAAATAGAAATAAATATAATTATGGGATACAAAAATCTCACCTGGGTTGTCCTCACTGAGAACCACTTCTTGTGTCCCTTATCCTGGTGCATCTTTTCACAGAAGCATTTGGAACAGCTAGTGTGGTGTTCTTCTGGTGCAAGCATCTTAACAAGGCAAAGACAGTCTTCCTCAAAGCATGACTCTATGTTGTGATTGGTACACTTCTCATTTGCCTCCAAACAATGGACACATGCGACATTGAACTCATACTGCAAATAACTCAGAGATGGAAGCTCCAGTGACAGATCCCTCAAAGTTTCCTCCAAAAATGCTCGCACTTGTTCTGCCAGTTCTTCCAGTTTTATTGAGGATGCTTCAGAAGATGAATGTTTCTCTCTAAGGATGACCTTTATAAACCGTTTCTTACAATTGAGAACCAACTCATGGATGCCAGTGTCCCCCAAGGCAAACCTAGCACCATTTTGGTACAAATCAATACGAGGATGCATAGGTCCATTAATAGAGCTCCAGTCAATACATTTGGTGATAATCTGTTGGAACAGACCGTGAGGGACAAAGCCACTCACAAAGCGGATGAACAGTGGACATGGACCAGAAGGGGAGGGCTTCATTTCAGTGAGACCTCTTGGTGATGACTTCAACTGAGCAGGCACAAAATACTTGACCTCATTTTGAGAGGTAGAATACTTGGCTATTAAACCAAACTGCACCATCATTTTCAAAATATCCTCCTTGACAAGACCTTGCTGAATAAAGTTGTGGAACACATGGTCAACAAGCTTCATGCTGAGGATTCCAGTTTCCTCTAGTTCTTTCCAGCAGTCAGAATAAACAGGCTCCTGGCAAAGAAAATCATAGAGAAATAACTACAACATGCACTAGGATAGGATAGGATAGGATACGACAGGACAGGACAGGACAGGACAGGACAGGATAGCATAGCACAGCATAGCACAGCATAGCACAGCACAGCATAGCATAGCACAGCACAGCACAGCACAGCACAGCACAGCACAGCATAGCATAGCATAGCATAGCATAGCATAGAATAGAATAAAGTGCTTTAATCACAAATTTAGCTGAGAGCTCGTGAAGTGAGTTATATGGTTACTGGGAAAAAATTCTTGGCACTAAATGGTTGATTAATGTGGTACTTTTATACTTGATCAATGAAAACTTTTTACACAAATGCATGTGAGTCGTTATCCAAAGGTAGTATACCAAATTCTTTAAGCCAGCATTGAAAAGCAGTAACAAAGAAGCAGAGTCGAAGCTCTCGTAAGTGACCACCTCGGGAATTCAGAAAAAAGGTCGCAACTAGAGCTGGTCGCTTATAAGAGCTTTGAGCGTAAAGCTTGGGATATGTTAATGGTTACTAATAGTTTAGTAGTAATCATATTGAATAATTTTTTATTGCCTATCACAGAAGAGGTCCACGTAGGTGCAAGTCAAAGAACCATTAGCACTTGTGTTACGTATTACTCTAAATTTCAACAAGAACCGAGTGCTTTTAATAAAGTTTTGACTAAGTGGTCGCTTACGGGAACTTAAAAACAAAGGAAAAAGTCCGTTGGTAATTCACAAAAGTGGTCGCTGTCGCTTTCGGGAGCGGTCACTTATGAGAGCTTTTCATTACAGAGGTGAAGTGACAAGTCAAACGGAGCTGGTCGCTTACAAGAGTGGTCACAAGGAGAGCTTTGACTGTATTTCTGACTGCAGGCCAGAGAGCGAAAATCAAACAACTTTTGCAGCTGATAAGTTTGAATCACTCTTGTATCCTTCAGCTTTCGTAACTCACATTTGATTAGACTTCACTTTAATGCTAGTTGTTGGCTGGTTTTTAGTTATCATTAATATTTGATTTTCTGCTTCACTAGAGCTAAAAAAGCCCCAAAATTAAAGACTGTAATGCAATCAATATTGGAAGAGAAACTAAAAAAACAAACAAACAAACAAGCAAATAACAAAAAACACACTCCAAACTTGGCCAGTTTTTGCATGCACTGTGTTTTTTTCTTAACACTGGTTTGTTCTCATCTCCTTGCCTGGAGGAAAATTTGAGGACGATCTTGCTGTAACAGTGTCTATTGGTTTTGTCCCGGATGTTTGCTGCGGTGAATATTTTACAAATTTAGCCTTCTAGCAAAAACATAAATAAGGATGTTTTAGCACACAAAATCTCCAGTGCATGCAAGAAGAGGGTAAGTTAATGGTGTTTCAATTTACATTTTTTTTGCCAAAATATCGATACATGTAGTGCCCCTTTTGCATTAGCCTGTTGCGAATACAGCCACCTCTCATTTCGCAGGCTACTTTTGCATCTAACCTTTCAATCATTTCAAATGACAAGAATCATTGCTGTTTATAAACAGCATTTTTTTTACAAACTCCTTCCTCACAACAAAATGGCAAAAAGTCATAATAATAATAAAACCAAATAGTGGTTCTTCATACCTGGGTGTCGTTAAATTGGGGAACTGTTATCAGTTGTTTGAAAAGGTCAATAAGCCATTGAACATTGAGAATGACTGTGCCAAGATGTTTTACTATGACTCCAAGATCATGGTAAAAATTAAGCATGTGGACCACCTCTTCCTCTTCCTCTATTAGACATGCTTTCATGACAATGGTCTGAAGGTCTTCTAGCTTGATGAAGTATATCTTTTTAGCCACCAGAAGATCTACAACCTTTTCAAAGTGAAACCATCTAAATAAAAAAACAAGCAAAAATCAAACAGTTAGTGTCACCCAAAAAAGCTAAGGAAAAAATAACTTTAAAAGGCAAAAATTAAAACAACTAGTTTTCTCGTTCTTCTTTCTACTAGGTCACTCAAAACCATCATATGTAACAAACAAGAACAAAAATATCTTTTACAATCATCACTGTTAAAATAATAGCTTTCAGAGTTGAAATAAGTGCTGCCAAACTCGAAGTTATTTCAAGTGTATATGGCTTTAATACTCTTCAGTTTTCTTTGGTGAGATCTTCCCAAAGTTTCACAGTTTCTATAATTTGGTCAAAAGAACCTTTTAAGGCCGAAAAAGTAGGGGTTACAAAGGCAGGTTTTTTGTTTCTACATAAAAATTGGCTTAAAAATTTCCTTGACAATTAAGCCTTAGGTAGGGCAAAATAAGTCTAATCTCTGTTCCCAATTTTAGAGAATTTAATTGAAGGAAATTCAACAAAATGCAGAGGAAAATGTACATTTTTTCCTGAAAACACTAAGTCATAGAAAAGGAATGGGCCAAGATCACTATTTGAGCATATGGAAATTCAGAACATGTGGATTTCTTCATTGAGAATTCCACACAGAACGTCTCAACTTCGATTGCTTGTAAAGCCATATTTGGGCTTAAAGCATAGTCAAGAAGCCATGCGCTTAAGGATGGTGCCTCCTTATGTTACTGCGCATCTTGGGTCTGGTTCAAGATATTAGGGTTTGTTAATAAGGATCTTGCCCCCTAATACAACGGTATTTTTGCAGGGTTTATGACTGTGTGGAAAAAGCAGATCTTAGCAAGAGATATCAGAATCCAAAAAGAAAATTGGGGGGTAGCCGGACATTTTTCAGAGATAATCGAGCTTAAATTTGGAAAGAAAATGCCACACATTCTTTCTATTTAAAAGCTTTTTTAGAATTGATTGCTTGATTTTCTCTGAAAAAATGCATGAGTTTATTAACCTACTTTTTTCTTTTTAGATCCCAATAGGTCCTGCTAAGATCTGCTTTTCCCCCAGTCATAAACTGTGCAAAAATACCTCTGTATTAGGCCCCACCATCCTTAATGACAGCTGCTTTATAGCTTAAGGGTAATGCTGTTAATTGTTCACTTTTTTGCATAAACTCTCGTCAGCTCACGTCAATAGTGTGCGTGTGGTCAGAAACCTCTATAAAGAGAAAAGGGGGAGTGGTGGTATTTAATGCACTTTAAGGTTAACTTTCAAGTGCTCATTTAACTTACTGTTTATTGCTTTTCTCTTGTGCACAGCTCAGTGCTTTGCCATGACCTCTGTTGTCATGGCTTTGTGCATTGTGCTTTGCCATAACCTCAGTTGTCTCTGTTCTTTGCCATGACTTCTGTACTTCTTTGTACAGATATGGGTTTCCTTCATTTGTCATGCATAATGTACCCAATCACAAAAGACATGAATTGTTTTCTTGGCTAAATATCATGAAATTCTCTGTGACACAAATAAGTGTCAGTTCTTGGGGTTTGAGTTGTCGAGATTCTACTGTATTTGGGGGCACTTTTGGTGTTACACTTACGTCACAATCTCCTGTTTATGAACATGTTGCATCACACTTGTGTCAATTTTTTTTTAGGCAACGGACTGCAAAAGTCACGCAGACACTAGGCTAGGCTAACTTGGGCATCTTTTGTTATCTTCACACACCAAAATGACAAAAGTACTTAATAAAATAATGTCATGTAGTAGTAAGAGAGACTTATAAGATTGCCAAAGAAGTGAGCACATGGAGTGATTAAAAAGCAGTAGTGTGGATTCCAAATCACCTCAAATTCATGTGTTAAGAGAACACAACATTGGCGATGAGTACAGGTCATTCATGAGATGTTTTCTTTGAACGATAATTGCGTTAATGCAATTCCCAAGTTCGACTGTTACTCGGAACCCGCTACATTAGGACCGAGGTGGACAAGATGGCTGACATCATTTGAGCTGTTCCCAGCTGCTCCATTTAGCCGTACCAGATGTTCAGGAAGTCTTCTCAACTCTCGCAGAAACTGGCGAAGCAGGGTCACTGGCGCTGTATTTATTGACCTTACTAAAGCTTTTGATACGGTCACCCACGCCATACTATTGTCAAAATTGAATAGTTTTGGCGTTTTGGATGATTCTACAGCGTATAAATGGTTTGAGTTGTAATATTTCAAAAACGAGTGCGAGTGTTTCATCTGGGTTTCCAAACACGAGAAAACTGATGAAAGCACTGGACCTACGGCCTCGTGCTTTTATTGTTTTCGAGTTTTTGGAAACCTCGATGAAACATGAAGCACAAGTTTTTGAAATAGCTTCTCAAACATGCATCATGAACCAAGAACAATGAAAAAATGTCTCGCTGATTTGGCATCATAACGCCGAATATAAATAATTTTTTTTGGTATAATTTGTTTTAGAGTAATTAGCATTTTAACAGTAGTGTCAGAAGTCCCTGAAAAGTTCTATTGTTTTAAGCGGAACACATATATATCCGCTTGATCTCAATTCGATCACTCTTAATCAGATATGGCGTTGTCACATTTTCGTGAAGCCAAAACAGCCGAAGAGGAGGTAAATCTGGTTCGAAATGGGGTACCCAAGTCGACTTAGTACAAGAATGCATGGGCATAAATTATGGAATATTTGAAGAGTGGCAAAGGCAGCGACTGGTTAAAGTACCAATTGTCAAGGTTGCAGGTTTATTTAAAACCTACGACTTTCATCAAGTTGAGTCGTTGGATACACCTTTGGTCGAGATGAGTGTGTTGTGAATTCATGTCCTGTCCATATTTCAATAACTGTACCATAAGCATAAAACGGATTATCCAAAAATGACTGAACGTAAGGAAAGCAATTTATATTCATTTTGCTCAGTTGGTTTTGGATATTCTGTAATTGCCTTTTGGGATTAATAAAGTTTGTCTATTCACTTCGGTGTTTGTGTCATTAATATTTAAATTAGGATAACCCTGCATCACATGGGTTTGACGTTTTATTAAACTCTAGAGTTTGATATTTCATCAACCTATCGTGGAAAGGCCTCTGTCCAGTGTTTCATCGGGGTTTCAAACCACATGCACCTGACCAAATTGGCGTATCCTGATTGGCTTGTAAATTCATGAATTATTAACTTAATCAGTTTGAGAAATATCTTTCCAACTGATGTCAAGTTACTGCCTACAACAGCCAATTGGATCAAGCAATCGTACTGATTGGAGGGCAACAATGCTGAATCCTTGGCCCTCTGTTGTTTACCGTGTACGTCAATGACTTACCAGACGTTTTGAAACACTGTGACATTACTTTAGATGCAGATGACACTGTTTTAGGCTATGTCTACACGATACTGGACAGCTTATCAAGTTGACATGAAAACTACTCTGGGCGGTATGAACAGAAATGGTCCAGAACTGGAACAAGTCGTTCACACAGTCCAACAGATCGTACCGGAATGGTTGGCCGAAGAGGGTTTGGTGCTGAAAATACTATTTACGCTATTATTTATGCAAAATATTAATCCTGCAAGCAAAAACCTGCTTCTGTTGGTTCTCTTATTTATTTATTTCAGCATCAGAGAAATGCCCTGTGAAAAAGTAAGGGCGCCATCTTTGCACTCAGTTCCAATCCTCACTCCTAATATTTACTTCTGTTTCAGTGGGTTCCAATCCTCGCTCCTACTCATTCACTTCCACTACAGTTCGAATACCTGTTCACACTGCCGCAAAGAGTGGCACAGGAACCTATCCGATAGGTGATGATTCACTTTCAAGATCGACGTGGCGCAGCTTTGCTCCGCTACAGAAACCGCCCCGAAATCAGAATTTTATGTGTGAACAAAAGCCCTATCCGATATGGTTTTTGTGCCGGCCCAAGAGCCAGAATTATAACCCCAGAATTATTTGTGCCATATTTGTTTCCTTTGATAAAAGGAGGGATGTCATGCCCTGCAATAACTGACATTAATGTTAATATAATAACATAACAACATTCTAAACACTTTACCTAATTGGTATCTTCTTTCCCATGTATGGCTCTTGTTTTAACACTTCCAAGATCTTGTTTTGCAAAGCAAGAACTCTGTCATCTGGCAATGGTGACTTTGTGTTGTCAATACTGAAGAATGGCCGAATGACATGCTTCGCATATTCCAGCTTTGAAAGCTTCTTTTGAATCTGCTTTTCCATTTCCTTTATATTTAAATTATCATGTGGGATGTCAGCATGAGTTCCCACAATGATGACTGGAGGGCGGAGATAGTGCCTGTTGTCAGTGGCATCCTCTTTCACTGTGGCTGGGGGTAGGGTGGTACTATGCACGGTACTAAGCCAAGATAACAAGTTCTCCATGTTGGTTTCATCATTTGGGTTTTCCATTCTAATTTCCTCATCTCCTTGCCTAGCACAGGGTGAGGCTTTTGCATTCAATCCCTTGCTGAGGTTGTAGACCAGGATATAGATTGCTTGTCGAGAGAAAAACACTGGATGAGATGCATAATATACCTGCTGTCCAGCAAAGTCCCATAGAGATATTGACCATTCTGTTGTACTGTGGTCATCAGGTAGGCTTTGTCCTGAACAGGAATAAAATAGATGTCAATAACCTGTTTTCTGAAGTTATTTAGAAAATCATGTGATGTATTACTTCTGTAATAGAACAGATTTTAATAATTACATTCAAACCTCCCTGTGTGACCACCTCGAGCTCATAGGTGACCAGTTTTCCAAAATATCAACATTTTCTCAGTGAAATTACTGTAGTTGGAACCTCTCAAGGTGACCACCTCTTGCTACCCACTGCGACAACTTTTAGAGTGGATAGTTTGAAATGAGTTTATATTGTTTTTAAGCCACCAATAAGCTAAGTCTTTTCACGTTTTCATTTTTAAGTTTTGTATTTGTACGACGCAACAAAACGGATTCCCACGATTATGAGCAAATGAGCGAAGTGACAAACGCGAAATTTTGTCTAGACAAACTGGTACGAACAACTCGGGTATCTTATTTACGGCGTCTAGTTCACGTGCGCTAATTTCAAACGGTCCGATAAACTCCGCCCACCCTCACTTATTATCCACACAACCTTGCAGCTTCTGTCAACCAGCATGTTTCCACATTTCTTTGAATGAAACAATGTTTAAGACAAAAATGGTGGCAGAAAGTTCCAAAGAGAAAGGGATAGTCATCATGCACTCACATGTGTAGACATGCCCTTCATTTAAAGGCAGGGCTAAAATTGCATGGAAGATTTTGCTCAAACTTACAGTGGAGTTTTACTCAGATCACTATCGATAGCATTATATGGTCGTGTTCATTAAAGAAAAGTGACTACAAGCTCTCTTACTGCTTGACTTCAAATTTTGTTGTTAACTCTTCTTCCCAAAGTTTAGCTTCCAAACCTGGGGTGACGCTGCAATGTGGCATAAAAGCAGGTGTTTTTCAAAACTCAGATGCCCCAACTGTGGCCTGACCTCTTGTAAGGGTCAACCTCTCATAAGGGATCACTTAGGCTTGACAATTGGGTCACTTACTTCACATTCAACATGTAAGTTAGCTACGTGTAGACAAAAAAGAATAAAGTTGCACTCGGGCCAAGGAGGCCCACACGGCTGAAGCTCATCCCAGTTTCCATAGCATGAAGCAACTGAGAGTATTGCTACTCCCCCTGAACAGGATGCTAGTTCACCGCACGGTTACCCCCCTGAGCAGTGTGTCACCGGTACCCATTTATACACCTGGGTGGAGAGAGACAATGTGGGGCAAAGTATCTTGTCTAAGGAAACAACACGATGGCAGGGAATGGGCTTCGAACCACCAACCTTCAGATCTGAAGTCCAATGCACTAACCACTACACGACCACCCCCCAACACATGTAGTGCCTCTTACATTGGGTGGTTCCAGAAAATATCCATACCCATACTACGGGCGGCATCTCGGAATTCCGAAGGGGAGGGGGGGTTACGTCGACTGGAATTCCGAGGACATGGGGGGGTTACGTCGACTGGAATTCCGAGGACATGGGGAGGGTTCATTGGACTGGAATTCCGAAGGCATACGGGGTTTTCAGGAGAGTAACTTCCAGTTTGGTGTAGTTAAGTCTCTTCAAGAAAAAGTTGTCAAAACGACATATCTAAGGACGATGATTCACTCGTAAACACGAGACACGTTCAACTCAATCAACACGCCGGAGACACATTTCAATGGTGATTGTCAATAAAATGTTTATGCTAACATGACGGCTGAAAGCTGTTCACTTGCCAGTAGATCGGTCACAAAAGCGATCGTAGGCTTTTCTTCGATTGTTTTGCTCGAATACAATACTGTAGATCGCAGCAAAGGGTTTTCAGCCCCTCTATTAAGGCAGATATCATCGAGACACATGTGAAATTGTTGCGTTACATACCATGCGACGTTCATTGAAAAGGTCAGATTTCACGCGTTATGCAAATTTGATGCGCTTTTGATCAGACTACATTCACTATTTTGTACAAATTCGTTTAAAGTTGTCGTTGACTTTGAATTTCAATGTGAGTTTCATTTACTATTTTAATTTTAATCGAAGGATAAAGTGCGGGGAAAAAGTTTGATTTGTTCTCGCGCAATTTATTTGAGGCCGCAGTACAGTATGCAAATTGCGTTCACTGTGAGCTAAAAATAATTGCAGGAAAAAAAGCTTGCTATTTTACTCTAATTCGTTTCCTAACATCATAACCTTCGATTTTTAGAATAGGTTGCATTCAACAGTTTCGCTTTTGACAGCAGGTTTGAGTCTGGCAAACGCAATTATGAATTTCCAATTTCAATTCTAAAAATTTTAGCTTTGTTGTTAAATTTTACGTCCGCATTCGGCACGCAAATTATTCACGGCAACCCTCGACACCAAAAATTATAGACACGCGTTTAAACATTGGACCAAGCGTTGGAATGACTTCAAAGCCGTTTGAGTTTTCTAACGTTTAACGGATTATTGGAAGTGTACGTTTTGCCGTGGAAGGTTACAATGTAAAATATCACTCAGTCGGCCGCTGTTTGTCATCACGCAACGTTGATTGTTTGCTGTGCTGAATGTACGTTTTTTCCTTTCGGAGGGAGCAAAAGGATTAATTTCCGTTTAATAAAGGTGTTTGGAATATAGAGAGGGCTTTTCAAATCAGTTGGAAGAAAAAAGCGGCAATTCCTAAGGGGGGGGTTGAATGATTACGGAATTCCGAAGGCATGGGGGGGGGGGTAGAACGGTTTGGAATTCCGAGGGCAAGGGGGGGTTGAGCATTTTGGAATTTCCTAAGGCAAGGGGGGGTCTAGATGAAGATGCCGCCCGTGGTAGGGTATGGATATTTTCTGGAATCACCATTATCATAATCATATCATTCCTATTTTGACAATGTACATTTGCAATTTTTACTCTGGTACAGTACTGCAGTGTATTAACAAGAGAAAAACCACTCACTGGAGCTGTTACATGCAAGTACATGATCTTACGTTTGATACTGAAATTACCTTCTCTAAGGAACTTGGTAACATGCTCTTCGACATCATCTAGTAGTGAGGTACTGGCTATCAAGTGAGGTTCTTCTAGAGGGGTTTCACCACAGGAATCATCTGGATCATTGCAAGTTACTTCTTGTTCTGCTTTGTCCTGTGCGTCATCTGGCAAAGAGACCTTTGATTCTTTTCCGTTTTCACCTATTTGACCAGCCTTCAGAAAGAGAAAGTAATGAGTATGTGTCTGTACAAAGAAGTGAATCGATCTGTACCATTATGATTTTCAATGCTGAAAAACACTCTGGGTGTGATAAAATTAGTGTTTCAGCTATATATTAGGATTAAAAAATGAGAGGGCATGAAACTTGAAAATCTGAATTTACAAAAAGTTAACTTACAGTGTACTGTTACGTAAATCTACATAGAATTGCCATAAAAAGTGACAGGGCATTTGACCTTGGAGAGAGGGACCTTCAAGTCAGACTGCAAGTACAAGATTAAGTAAGATGTTAACAACATTTATAGCATCTGTGGACTGCTTTTCGGCACCTGAATTCCCTGTGTCTTCACTAGGACACAGTCATAGTCTTAACAGAAGGTTGCTATTTTAGTTCCGGGAATCAGGTGATAATTACCAAATTTCTTAAAGTAAAACCTTTCACAGAACTTTAATGCTTAGTCTAAAAAAAAGGCCTTAAACAAGGCACTGGCTCGGCCTTAGTGGTAGTCAACTAGCCAAATACTAGTGAATTTTCGGTTTTGCTTACTAGAATTCTCCTTGTTACTAGCCATGCTGGCTACCAAAGATTGGAAGGCAACTAAATTTTATTAACAGTTACTGTGAAATGTTATTTGTTGCTGTCACAGCTGTACAAAGAATGGCACAAGTGCACTGTCTGTTTCTCCGTACTGTAGTATGCTTGGAATTAGTCTTGTCTTCTTTCTGTTTCTCTGTAGATCATTTTTAATTTTTTCCTACAGTACTTAAGTCTTGTTTCTAACACATGTAGTTCTGAACATGTCTTGTTATTCTATACATTAGTTTATTCATGCAGTATTAAGTCTTGTCTTCTAGGCATCTCTGTACACTGGCGTGGAAGGTCTTGTCTTCTTGACGTTTTTCTGTACAGGCCATTTGTTTCAATGTTTCTCCATTTGTTAGTATGTTCCTATGGCATTTAGTCTTGACTTCTTGGGACACTTCTTGATATGTTAGTTTGTTATTATTGTGTTCTTACATGCTTACATTACATATGTGGATTCTGCATACTTAAGAAAGGTAGCCTTGTCTTCTCACATTACAGATTAAAAAAAAAAAAAAAAAAGAAGAAGTTACAATATTGGATACAGAGTATTCCACAGAGTTCAATTCTCTTGTTTCTCATCAATTTTACAGATGTAGTTGTTCAAAACTGTCAGGGTTAACCAAAAATTTTTTATTGTCTTGCAGAAAGAGCCTTTTGCTAGTGATGATTCCTTTTTTAGTAGCCATAAACCTACTGGCAAGAAAAGTTAAGTTCAAACCCTGAAAGATGGGTTTATTTCTACTGCACACATCAAAACATTTATGACAAAGAAAAATAAGGAAAATTTCATTTCAAAGAAATCATCTTAGAACCAAGTATTAACCGAGCTACATTGTGAATTTTCCTGAACTGAAACTTTCAAACTCTTATCATGCCAAATGATCCATTCTGCACAAACCTGATTCAAAATCACATTATTTTCACCCTCAGGTTCCAGGTACATGTCCTTTTCCAGTGTTTCTTCTTCATCAGAGGTATCACTGCCATCCTCCATTTCCTCATACATGTAAGGACGTACTAATTCTTCACCTACCATTCTTAGCAAAACATCAGAACACTTAGAAAGTCCACACTTTTCATCAGTGATGTGCCAGTTCTTAATATGGGCTACCTCAATTTCACACTTTGAAGGATCCACTTCAATGCCCACAGTGCTCTGTTCGTTGGGGTTAAATGGTAGCCCTAAAAGAGACTTCTTCAAACTGGTCTTTCCAGCACGATCCTGGCCAATGAGGAATATGCGGGCACGGTAAACGTTAACAGATCCCACTCTGAGGGCCTTATCATAGGCCCTTTTTGCTTCTGCTCCCCTTGCTAAAATCTCAGGAGGAACTAACAGAGAAATAAAAAGAATTTAATCTCAGACAAAAAGAATGAAAACTTATATAAAAAATAACACACTATACACCATGCTAAAATTCCTCACAAAATCCAACATTTTTCACTAAGCCATGCTAAAAATTTTACAAAAACAAACTTGCACACTCAAATCCAACCACTGATAGAGTGACAACAGACTGATCTTCTTTGTATCGATCAGTTATCAGATAAAGAGAAGACCTGCTAGTAGTTGTAGTGTGCCTGAGATATACAAAATCTGGTGAACAAGGCAATTAGCCAATTTACCTGAGATGATACAACTTCGTTGCATGCTACAAGCTTATGACAGACCTGCAGCCTGATTGAATTGTTTCACGCAGATCAAACCTACTACTTGTCGTGTCTAACAAAAAATCTCTACAATTTTGAAATTAAGTTTGAATGTTCACTAAGATAATGACAGCCAAAGTCATGTACAGTTTTTCCAACGTGAGTTGCAATAGCTACGTACAGTGTAAGACAATCACAAGTGAAAGTTGTCCCGTATTGTGCAATTTTATGACTGATCCTATCGACTGTCTTACTTTGTATTCAGCGCAAAAAACTTCCACTCGTCCACCCATCCAAGACGAGTGCTCTCTCATCTCGGACAAGTGGAATTTCCCACACAAAAAAATTCTTGTATTCTATTGAGTTCTGAGTTTCCCAAGCATCTCTGGACTTTGTAAATTAACTTGAGTTTTCAAAAGTTTGGTTTCCTTTCCTACAAGCTTACCCGAAAAATGGTGACCTCATTTGAGATGAAGCTGAGTAGAGTGGCTTCCACAAGTGACACGACGAAGCCAATGACAGTACTTGGTTTACTTTAATACTTGAATGAGGCGATTAGCATTGTGGCAAGAGTAGTGTAGTTGTGGTAAATTTTGTGATTTTAGAAGTAATAAAAATTAATCTTTTAATGTGTCTTTTCTTGTCGGCCTCAAAGTTTAATTTAAATGATGTGAAAACACTCCACACCATTGTGTTGTGGCTTAAATGTTTTATCTTAGATTGCAATTTAAATGCCTCAGAGAAGGGCAGTATTTTTTCAAGTCGTTTATTGTACATAAAGGATGTGAGTGATTCCAGATGTGTGCGTATAAAATGTTGTTGTACATGTATTAAAAAGTACAAGGAACAGCAGAAATTGGAATAACTGTTAAAATAAACACTTAAGATTTAGTGCAAAACAAGGTTTACAATTTCTACGTTTTTTAATGATATAGTTATTCATCTCAATACTTTTTTGTACCTGTACCTGTACCTTTACACTTTGAGCCATGCTGGTGCATAAGGCCTCAATAAATTTTTTTTGGATGCGCGAATTTTACTTTTGGACAACCAAAATCTGAATGTTACTTGTCTAGCGGACAAGTGGAATAAAAAAAAAGTTTTTTGCCCTGGTGTGTGGGATATATAATCTTGGTATTTAGGTTTGGTTAATTTAGATGAATAGTGTCTCAATACTGAAAATGTGCTTGAAAAGATGCTTTAAGCACAGAATTTATCCCCCCCCCCCAACCATACTACTCACATTAAATGCAAAAAAAAAAAACATAACCATGCTGACAGTTTTAGTGTCTACAGGCACTTGTTATCTGAGCTACAACTTTCTGCTTTGGTATTGAGAAGTTTACCAGGGCCTTATACTTGTGGATGTCCAGTACTGTACAGCCCCCGAAATGATCCCCAAATTGATCCCGACCCTGAAATGATCCCTGTTTTTTTCCACGCTGACCGCGAAATGATCCACAAGTAATTATCGGAACGGAATGGCATATGGTACTTAAAACTGAAGAAAACTTCTTTTCTTTACAACTCAAAAAACTTGACATTTTTCGCATCTTTCTACTTTCACTCATTTTTTATTCACATTTTCCAGTTGCTTCCTTCGTTAACCATTCTTAACAAATTTTTAATCTACAATAAAATTGAAAGCTGAAAAATCAATTAGGAGTTGGGTTCAATAACAGTGGAAATCAGCCCTCAGACTTGCTGTACGTGTCACGTGTTTATTACCTAAAAAGAGCTGAATTGCGGCGAAGGCAAAGTGACAGAAGAATTTTACGTAAAGTGGAACAAGAAATTTGGGTTTCTCTGCAGGAGTTTATGCCAGTGAAAATGGCACAGTACAGTACCACAGCGAGGACTATTACCTTTGTAATGTGTGTTCAAAAGAAAAAAAGAGTGGTTTACTCGGGAAAATTTTTCCATAAATTTTACATGGTGGACTGGTGATGCTTTCAGTAAATGTAGCACTGTAAAGTTAATGTTAATTTCAACCATAAAATTAGGAAGGAAGACTTTTACATATTTGTTCTGTTCAAAATGGGGGCTAGCTGTACAGTACTAAATGTGCACGATGACATGTTCATGAAAGTTTTCATATGAACTAAAAGGATTGACGAGTTTGTTGGATGATTTTTTTTAATAGTAAAATGATATATGCATCTGTATACTCACTCTCAACATCAACAACTTCAAGTCCCTCCTCCATGATTTTCATGAGGAATGCCAGTGATTCTCCTGTAAGTGGGTTTCCACTTACTGACAGAGTGTGGAGACATTCCAGGTTTCTTATATCCTTAGGAATCTCATGGAAATGGTTTTGTTCCAAACGAAGCTCTTCAAGTTTCCTTAGATATTTAATGCTTGAAGGCAAAGCTGACAACTGATTCCAAGACACATCAAGTCTTTCGAGGTTAGTGAGATCACCAATAGCTTCTGGCACCTTTGTTAGCTGGTTATTTCCCACATGTAGGTCAACAAGTGACTTCATCTGTTTAATGTTTGCAGGTAATTGTAGTAATTCGTTATCGTGCAAAGTAAGATTAACAACATTTTCCAGATACATCATTCTCTCAGGAACTTCTTTTAGCTTATTGCAATGTAGGCGCAAAGAACGGAGGTTTTTGAGATTACCAATAGATGTGGTTATCGCCTGTAATTTATTGTAACTCACATCTAGAGTTGTAAGTTCTTGCAGGTTAATTATGTCATCAGGAACTTCTTTGAGTCTATTGTCAGCCAGTAGCAGTGCCTGCAATTTTTCCAGGTACTTTATGCTTGAAGGAAATACTGAAAAGCGGTTACTGTTTAAATGTAAGTGGGTAAGTTTTTCTAAATACTTGAGATCGAATGGAACTTCTTCCAGTTTGTTCCCAGACAGATTCAGCACCTGGAGTTGCCTTAAGAGCTTAATGTTGTTAGGTAGCTCTGTAAGTTGGTTTTCCTCTGCATTTAACTGCACAAGGCTGTCAAGACAAAAAACAGCTGGTGGAAGTTTTTGAAACTGGTTATAAGCAATGTTCAGCCGTTGAAGGTTTTTCAAATGACTGATCCCTGTTGGCAACACTGTAAGTTGATTGCCTTCCAGACACAAACATGTTAAATGTTGCAGTTCACCAATTACCTCTGGCAAATGTTTTAGGTTGTTATTTTTTAAATTAACTTCAGTGAGATGTTTCAGGATGCTTATACTTGATGGCACACCTGTTAGCATATTTCTTTGCAGCTCGAGTACTTCAACATCTACAAGCACCTCTAGGACAGCTTGTGGAACTTCTAACAGCTGTTTTCCACTTAAGTCAATTACTTTTTGCCCGTTTCCATTTGTCTGAATACCATCCCTGAGCTCTTGGGCTGAAATAATTTCCATTTTCAAAGACCTAAGGAAAGAAAAGGGAACCAAACAGTCTTATTACTACAAAGACCTAATTACATGTATGTGTTGTTATTTGCTGAACCATATTACATAGTTTTGTCAAACTTTCCCTGTAGGTCTGAAACTTAATGCTGCAGATTATTCCTGACCAAAAGAATCACAGAATTATCTTTCCCTTTATAAGGAAACTAAGATGATTGCCCTTCACTTAATTTCTCTCAAAAGCTATTTGCTAGAGAGATAAAGGAAGTCAGCAATGAATTATAATATATTTTTATAGAGCTTTAAAGCTTTCTCTAATTTCTTGCATGCTTCTTGCAAGTAACCACCTCCTTGCAAGGATTTCAGATTTTATATAAGTTAATTGGTAATTAATAATCTGAGGCATTGAACCAAAATTAAATGCTCCAATGTGATGAACTTTTGGTTAATAATGGCCTGCACACTAATTTTCTTTAATTTTAAAGTTGAATAACAGGGATGTCATTTCAAGTACATAATAAATGGCATATATAAGAAGTTCATACTTAACAAATTTACCAGACCAACAAGAAACACTAAATGTTATATAAAAGTAAAAGGAACACTCTTTGCGTCTGACAAAGGAGAACACAATCCTAATTGTGTTTGGTGTCCTGTGTTGTGCAGGCGAAAAAATTAAGATTTTCTCTGTAATGGACTGGGCGGTGGACACAAAATTACCCCCCCCCCTCCCCCACAAAGATTTACACAGGGGTGTACGCTTGGCAAGGAACTGGCAGGATTCATTCTAGAAATTGGCCAATGAGGGCCCAGTGGGTCCCCTCCTTCAGTAATTTTATGGGGCCGTTTTTCAAGAAAGGGGCCCCTCAAAAAGGTATTTGAACTTCTTTGTACGGTCTTTTCAGTGAGAAATCAATGTCTTATCAAACGGAAAAGTAATGTTTATGTTGATTTGAAATGATCAAATGAAATTTTAAAAGAAATCGAAATTTGTCTCTTTGATTTTCTCAGTTGTAAGTCTGTAAAGGAGAAATATTAATAAACTGTCGTCTTTAGAAAGACCTTATTAAAACATAAGCACACAGTACATGCAGAGCCAATGACGTTTTGTCCCGCAATATGGCGAAATTTATGAACACAACCTATGGGTTTCACCCCACCGCCCACCCCCTTCCCCGACAACTTGCAGCTAATGTAACATGTCTTCGCCAGAGCAAGGAATCAACATATTCAGTTATCATAAAACAGGGTAGCGAGCAGCTTGACTATGTGACAGTTAATTAAAGTGTGACTTAGAATTGCGTGCAAAGTACATGTAAATAAAGCTCTTCGTTTCCCTTCTCTTCAAAGACAACATATCCTACATGTCTGTTTCTTGCATTTTTTTGTCTTCAGCTCCTGATAGGCATGAAAAAAACTTGCAAAATTCAGTAGGTCTCCATTAGAAGGCTTTTTCACTTGCATTCAGTTTTAAAGGGTTGTGTTACATTCCGAAGGTTCAAATTACAAGCAGCTGTCAACTATGCAAATTTGTTCAACATACACTTTGAACTATAAATAACCTGAAGTTAAGTTTGGTATCTTGTAAAGATTTTACTCTAATTAATTGATCACCACTGTAACTTGGATTTTTAATGCTAGTTTCATTCAAGTTTTTCAGTTTTAGGAATAGCTAGGAAGAAGCCCTTGCAAATTCCGATTTTATTTTTTCAAATTTCATAAGCGGGTTGAAATTTGATATACGAAGTTTAATTTATGCGAAACACGCAGATTCTCACAGTTCATTTATTTTTAGAACCCGTTTTGGGTCTTGGCTTGTACTTGTAGTGTTTGTAGCCGGATAAATATTCTGCTTATTTATATCCAGCTTGCTCCTTCAAGAACAAATAAATTGTATTACAGCGTGGAGCGTGCTACCATTTCCACTAGACCAAGATTTTTGACACTTTTCTGACACTTTTTCGACACTTTTTGATTGAAATTAGCGCACGTGAACTAGACGCCGTAAATAAGATACCCGAGTTGTTCGTACAAGTTTGTCTAGACAAAATTTCGCGTTTGTCACTTCGCTCATTCGCTCATAATCGTGGGAATCCGTTTTGTTGCGTCGTACAAATACAAAACTTAAAAATGAAAACGTGAAAAGACTTAGCATTGTCAACTGAACAAAAGTGTCACAGACTTTGCTCAGAATTGATTTTGATGCAACAATTTGCACTGCGGAGTTGTCAAAACGTGCATTTTTCACGCTTGAACAAACATGTAAAAAGCTACAACCAGTGACATGAGTCGTTGAAACACCCTCCCCTCCTACCCCTATTCAATGTTGCATGGTGTTGTGAGCGCTTGTCTTCATCTATTTGGTTGAAACTATTTTACAACAGTGTCTTGTGGGAGAGGGAGGGAGACACAATTGTACAGACAGTGTTTCAACAAAGTGACACTGATTGTATCGAACAGAAAAGACTTGAATTGCATGTCACGGCATACAGGTCTTTATACCCAAACTTACTTCTTGAAAATTGATAAGTATATATGGTTGGGAAAAGATGCTTGGTGTTTCAGATGGCTCTTAAGTTATCCAGAATGGAGAGAGGAGAAGACAAACCTTTCGTTATGGCTAAAACACAGAAAACCGGGATTGGCCACAGACCAAAATGTACCGGTGTAAGAGAGGACACCGAAATCATCCCCTACAGCTGTGTTAAATCATTTTGCTAGACGACCAAGCCTTGAGCCAGTAGAAAACGCTTGTTATTTGATGTGATGCGAACTGGCAAGAAAAGAAGAGTTTGAAAATTCTAAACTAAGATATGCACAGCGCCTAAATCAAACAGTATCACCGGCTTTAGACGGCTTGTAAAATTCCGGACTAAATGGAGGCGCCATATATAAACACCAATAGACACTAAAATCCATCTCAAATTATTCCTAACGCTTTTTTCATAACAGCGCAGTACCTTTTTTACAACAGTATCATATAAAATAAACAAACCGATTTATTTCTATTACGATCTGAATATAATAATCAAAGAGCTGAGGACATTTGCGGCACGTGTTTACGGGTGACCAATGTAACCGTCGAAATTTGATAATAGATGTAACCAGATCACTTTTTAGCAAGTCCACGGGTTACAATGGTAACCCGATGTAAATTAAAAACCATTGTAAAAGAAACCACATACCTAGCTTGTTTCATATAGCACTACAGTTCCTTCAGAAAACTGTCCTTCTTGTGGGTATTTAAGTTTGCTTTGCTCAAATGCGCTTTTTCGCCGAAAAAAAACTGCTCTGGAAGCACATGTGATATAACGCGTTACGGTAAGCTAAAAGTTGTTGTCGACGCATTTTAACTACGGAATACTTTTTAACAGGCCTACCATTCACAGAAGGAATTAGTGCATGTTCAGCTAAGATATCTCTAGGGATAGCGTAGACAAGATAGGCCTCAACATATGACTTAATTTTAAGAGACGTTTAGAAAATCCCGCAATTTCATTATTATTTTCAAAGATATATGATACTTTTAAATCATATACAACCAGTGACATAGGTCGTTGAAACACCCTCCCCTCCTACCCCTATTCAATGTTGCATGGTGTTGTGAGCGCTTGTCTTCATCTATTTGGTTGAAACTATTTTACAACATTGTCTTGTGGGAGAGGGAGGGAGACACAATTGTACAGACAGTGTTTCAACAAAGTGACACTGATTGTAGCTTGTTACAATTTTAAAAAAAGACAGGAAAGGGGGAAGAACAATCAGCTGCATATTACTCATATCAAATATTCGTGACAATTGATGCAGAACTAGTAGTTATTTTAGTTATTGATTTGTTGATATTCACAAAATTATGCACATCGTGCACTTGTTTGTTACAAGACCATTTCCCCCCCCAGTGAAGTTTCTATTTTTGGCTCAGGTCGTGAGAATAACTAACTTTTGGAAGAACATTGCATGCAACAGATATAAAAATATTCCTCGTAGTTGGGTGGTAACTCACTAAGAAAGTATTTGAAAATCTTCATTTTGTGTCATCGTTATGTATAATTTTATCGCAATGTTGAGCGAAAGTCCAAAATAACACGAGAAATGTAAACATTCAACAACAGAATAAAAGACGCATAATTCAACACAACATAATGTTTAGTTTTGAGGCTTAAATCGCCAAATTTGAAACACAACTGGTGAATCTAGCTCACTGACTCTCAGAAGTGTTTTCCGATATATCCCTTCATCTACCAAACGAGCTCGAACAAACATCTCTTGAAAGTTATCTGTGTTGTCCATGTTTAGATTCACATAACTGCCATCTTCGTCCTTGTATCGTATTTGCAAAGTGTTGGATGTGTGAAGAAAACGAATAATTTCGTATGATTCCATCGACAACATCTGCTTCTGTATAATACTTTTAATTACCAATTCATCCTGGCCGTACTCAAGTTTTATTTGGAACTTCCTGCCGGCCGACTAATGTACTCGACGTAAGTCGAGACTACCCGTCCCGCCACATATCAATCACTGTCAAGGCCCACTTTGACGTTGAGGCTCCTTTGTTAAAAGTGTCAAAAAAGTGTGAAAAATTCATCAAAAATCTTGGTCTGGTGGAAACGGTAGCACGCTTCGCGCTGTAACCTTATGCAAAACCGCTTGCTTCTTAGCTCAAGATTCTCATTATTTATCTTTCTCTTTATCTTTCTTTTGTAATTCCATGAGAAAGCGAAAAACAATTGACGCCATCAAGCAGGTCAGAAGTCAAAATGTTCTTCTATGAAAACTCATAATTCTGCTTGGAAATTAACGCACTTAAGTGGATCTCAAATTGACGAGTCTGTCTTGTGTATAATTTCTGATGTGTTTGCTGCTGTGAGAATTTGTACCATGGCTAAGTAAATGCAAGACTACAACACGAATAAAATCCTGCCAGACCTGAAGTATACAAAACAGCGCCTTTGAAGTAACATTAAATAGTTCTTGATGATCGCAAAACACTTCAAAGCCCTAGGGTCGTACTTCCATAGTATAAGCTCTATGGGCATGTGCCGCTGATAAAAAGGGTTTCAGTGTCCTGGTGCCCCCCCCCCCCCACTCAACATCTCACAGAATTTCCCCCGCCCCGGCCTCACAGAGGAAGACAGACACTGGACAGCACCATTCTTTTAGGCTTTGACACTAGCCATGACGTCACGAAAGTGACATCATTGGCTAAAAATGGGACTCATGTAGCATTACCTTCAGATGTTTGCTCGGATTGCCAAAACATATGATAATGCATTTAAAACAATATGACACTCTAGTAAGTTTGGGTGATTAAAGGGGAATTTGTGCGGAAATAGTGACTCAAACCCCCCCCCCCCCCCCCCCCGGAACAATTTTGGAACATTCTGAGTGACTGAGAAGGCCTGGACTTGAGTAACTGTAGAATCCCAACTGTTTAAAATGATGGCTCTTGTCGCTTGCAAACAGTGATCTCCCCTGGTTTTTAAAATTATTATTATGGTTATATATTCATGGAAGAAAAAAAGAATAACTCAGAAGCAACTCAAGAAAGTGCAAAATATGAACACAGCAGAAACAAACGAAGAAGAGAAAGGCAATTGAGACAGTTATAGGCTATAAATTTCGAAGTATACAGCGGCGGTCATATCATTCTTTAATCTTATAGTCAATGATGTTTTCGAATACTTTATTTCAGAAAATTAGTACTTATCCTCCTTGGGCACAATTTTGTGTGTCCCATTTGATGTGCCAATGTAACCTTTATGCAATTTTTTTTAATTGGGAAATCCCGCAAAGCCACACTTAAGAATAAACCCTGAATTGGTATACACTTGGGCCTTGCTTTCATGATGCCCAGGCCCCAAACAGCCAATTTTGCATATAAGAAGCACACAAGCCAGTGAATATTAATCCGTTTGAGCTGTTTTGTTATTTTCATTGAGGTTTTTTGAAAGTTTGAAGACACAGCTACAAGCAATGCACCTAGGATATAAATCAGTTGAAAAAACATCAACTGCTTATATGGAGACTGCTGTTCCTGTATTTGAGAGTGATTTTTGCCAATGAAGTGGGACCACAAAGGCCTTCACAAGACTTTTCACAGCCAGAAACAAAGTTTTCCCAGAAAATTTTCAAGTTTGTCAACAAGACACAGTTTGAAGTCCACTTACAAACACAAGTGGTTGAGGTAGAATGTACAGCACCTGAGAAAACATTGATTATTTGTACTCAGATTTTGCTATTCCTGTTGCCGAATTTGACAATTAAGACAGACAGGAAGGCTTAATATTACTTTAAATGCAGGATAAAATTAAAGTGGACACTTCTGTTAGGATAAGTAACAAGTCACGCAACAGCCTAGCTCTGTTATGTTTGACAAGAGAAAACTCTAGTGGGTGAATTTGTTAACTGAAGCATGAAAATGCTCCTTGATACTACATGTAATTCATCATTATGTAGTTGAAATTTTCATGTTAATCTGCTTACCTTGATGTTCATTTTCAAAACCTACAATGTATCGCTGGCAAAATTGTTGAGGTAAAGTCGTGCACAAACCAAGGGTTTGTTGAATTTATTCCAGTAATTTTGCATATTGAGGTACCTACCTGTGACATTGTGGAGCTTAAAGCCCCGGACACACAAGAAAGTTTTCTATGGCAAACCTTATTTGCTTGTGTAGCTGAGAAAATTTTGTCCAATTTGTTTATGTTACAAATGTCTTTGCTAATTAAACTGGCATGTTAGTTTCATTTGTCATAGAAAAATTTGTCATGTGAATTTGCTCTTATAGATGGGTCATCAAAGATTTCTGGAAAAGTAGTTTCAGGACATTTGCTAGTACATGTTTTGAGCTTTTGTGATGTCTAACCAAGTGATTTACCTGTATTGGGTGCTTGCTGTTCCACTGACTGAAAGACATGGCCTTCACGTATTCAATTCAAGGACATTTGTTGTCAGCAGAAAATTTGTTCACCGTGGTCAAATCATTTCGCAGCAATTCTCAGTCAGCATAATACATGTATATAAACCTGAACTCGTTTTCCAAAGACCTATGCTTTCAAAGGACTCAAAGATGAGAACTTGGGACTGGAAGCGATGGCTGTCTGATACTACATTATTACCCGACGTGTTCAGTCGATAAAAACCGATATCGGAAAACCGTTTGATAAATCGATAACAATCGATAATGCTTAATTAAACGTTATCGATTTTATCGATCAATCGATAGAAATCGATACTCACAACTGATCCTGGTCTTTAATGGTATCGATTTTATCGTCTTCGAGGACCGTGCATTTTTCACCACGGTAAAATACAACAAAACAGTCGGAGGCAGCGCTTAAAAATGAAAAAAGCTATGTTCAGCTAGCACTCAGCCTTATCATTTGTTTTTCTTTGCATTTCACTGACTTCGTTAGGGTGTTTAGTTGGGTGTTTCAGCAAGTTGACAGGGCTCGAGACTAACTTTTCAGCTTAGTAGCCAAGTGGCTCGTGAGAGGTTTGATTTCACTAGCCAAAATAAATTTTCACTAACCAGACTTTTTTTGCAAAATCTCATACTGTGTTCAATATCTCTCATTTTTAGCCGAGTTAAGTACTGTAAACATGCCTATTCTTACGGAATAGGTTTTGTCTAATAACCTTTCTCCGTAAGTTTGTAGTTGCAAATGTTGTTAGTCTCTGTATTTTGGTACGTTGGCAGTGTTTCTCCCTATTGTAGTGCATTTGCAACCAACGTCTTTGACATGACTTCTCAATGTTTCTCCGTACCTTAGTAAGTTCGAACCTTATTAGTTTTTCAGCTCAATGTTTCTCCGCACTTAAATACGCTTGTAATTTACTAGTATTCTCTTTTAGACGTTTTTCCGTACGTGAGCTGAGTGCTGTATCGGTCTTGTCTTTTTGATGTTTCTCTGTAGCTTGCAACATTCGTACAATGTTAGTCTTGTCTTCCCAACGTTTCTCCGTATGATGACATGCTCATATAAGGTTGACTGTTCGAGTTATTCGTCATGATCTGACCGAAACGGAAAAGAGAGGCGTGAACTACATCGTGCCTGGGAATTTGCCCTGAAGGCACATAGTACTTTGTATTCCGCGTGAGGATCTTTAACCGTGGGAAAGAATAGTCAACATTCAAGTTCTTCACTCTTGAGATTACAGAGAGGCATGTTTACAGTACTTAACTCAGCTAAAAATGAGAGATATTGAACACAGTATGAGATTTTGCAAAAAAAGTCTGGTTAGTGAAAATTTATTTAGGCTAGTGGAATCAAACTTCTCACTAGACACTTGGCTACTAAGCTGAAAAGTTAGTCTCGAGCCCTGAATGAGACAACTAAAATCGCACCAACGTACAGATAAACGTTCAGAAAACAAGACTAATACCGTATGAACATACTAACGTACAGGGAAACACTAAGCAGTGTCGACTTATGGTACGAATGTACTAACACACTGAAAACCTTAGGAAGAGCAGAACAATGTCGCGCGAACGTGCTAACGTACAAACAATCGTTGAGAAGGCTAGACTAATAAATCGATGAACCTACTTATGTACGGAGAAACGTTGTGAAGACGTTACGTAAAGAGAAACGCTGGGAAGAGAAACTATTGTACAAATGTAGCAATTAATGGGAAAAAGTTGATAACAGAAGACTGAAGAATTGTGTGAAGGTACTAACGTGTAGACAAATATCATATGAACACACTTATGGACCTTTCAAGGAAACGTTCTGAAGATGGCTAATTTCGTTTGAACGTAGAAATGATGGAGAAAACGTTGCCATCTGAGACAAGAATTAGTAAGGAAAAACGTTGAGAGGACAAAACAAGTATCATACAAACACTATGACATCCTTCTATGGAATATGTTTTAGTTTCTGCTCTCTCAATTTGCTTTTGGGATCCAATCATCAGAAGCAATATTTAGTTTGGTTTCCATACGGTGCTTTAGTGCTTTAAAATTTTCACTAGCCAAAATGCCTAGTGAAAGTGCAAAACTTACTAGCCAAAACGGAATTTCTACTAGTCTGTGACTAGTTGGCTACTGTTAGTCTCGAGCCCTGAATTGAGTTACCCTTACAGCCCTCTTCCCCTGCTCGTAGTCGTAGTTATCAGGGTAACGAAATCATACATTCAAATAAGTTTCAAGAATATATTTTATTCAATTTAATTCTAGTTGAGGTTCTTCTTTCTTTTATTTCTTTGATTCTGGAACCATGTTTTGACCTACTGACTCATTTTAAACTTTTTACAGGCTTGTTGGTTTGGAATTGTTACCATTCGATGCAATAAAATTATCCCCCCGGTTGAGGACTGACCTTTCCCTCTTACCCCTAAAGAATTCCATTAAAAAGTGTTAACCCCTGAAGACTTCCTTAAGGATTGGATTTGCCCCTGAAGAATTTCACAAAAAAGCACTTACCCCTGAAGAATTCCATGAAATCTCTGTTTACCCCTGGAGAATTCCACGTATAATAGCGTTCCTCAAAGCGCCTAACTTTAAATGGGCTTACTTCGCATCCGCAAAACTTATGCCATAATTTAAAGCGTGTTTGGTGTTTGCTTGTTTTCAATCTTGATGGTATAAATTTTGACCAGACTAATAGGGGCAGTTCATGTTATTTGTTAACTGAACATCCGAACGCGATGAAGATAACCCATTTACTTCAGAGTAAGTTTTATTTTGTTGTTGTACATGAGCGCCATTTCAAGTTCATTCAAGCCAACAGCCAATAATCCAAGGAGATTTGACAAGCCTTGACAGTTAATGACAGGATATGGAAACATTTAAAAAACCAAGCAAGACTGCTCCTGAGTTAAATGTGTTCAGTTTGATGCCCGAAAAAAAAATTAAGCTGTGCTCAGCCTCTAGAATGACCTTTCGAGCTTGGTTTTACAGAACAGATCCTCAAAATCTTGGAGGACAATTCGGAACACTTTCGGGCTTTTTGAGAAACACTTTTCGAAAGGGAACGAGCCAAAGAAAGCCCCGAAATATATTTCAGAGCGAAAAGTTTCAGGACTATTTTTGAGAAAAGAGCACCAGTTTATTCCTTGGAGGCTCCGCTTTTAGGCATGGCTAAATCTATATATTATGGGAGTTACCCCCAAAGAATTCCCCAGCTTCTGGCCTTTACCCCTGAAGAATTCCACCACTTTTATCCCTTACCCCTGAAGAAGTCCACTGTTCCTCAACCGGGGAGGGGGGGGGGTGCGTATATTAAATGGAATAGCCCATTATGCATGGTTCAATTTTACCTGTTACCATCCCCCCTGGGCACAAGTCCAGCCCTTCGGCCCCGGGGATGGGGAATTGTTTGAAGCCGTCCTGTCCCGAGGGGAGTGGGGCGGGGCAAATCGAAAATAACTTCTTGTTGTTCTTGTGAAGTATTTCACTTCTAGGTTGACACCGGACCGCGTGGAGAAGACTGCCTATTTCCAGGGAGAATTCTAGAATTTGTAGCAGACTGGTTAGAGAAGAATAATCTCTCAAAATTAAAATCTGTATTCGAAGGTACTTTTGTTATAAAATGTTAGACGAATGTGCATTTGATGCGTACTCGAATGGATGGCGTTCGTCACAAACAAAGAAATGTTTCTTCAGCGTATTTATGTGTATGTACTCCATATGAAAACGGATGCACGGCTTTATATTAAACAGAGGTCTCAGTCCAGTGTTCATTCTTATGAAACAAGCTAAGAAAAACTCCTTTAAAATGCTGCCATCAATTTGCTCACAGGCCTCTTGTGCGTATGTGCTATATTTAGAATAAATCACGTGGTGAAGACCATTTCTTTACTCGCTAGCCGTATGCCAGTGGGGTTAGAGGTTTTTCTTAAGTTTTCTTTTTCAAATATAGTGTTCATGTTTTTATTACATTATACATGTAGTGTCCTTTGTTCAAGGAACTCTAGGAAAGCGTTTAAGATGGAATCCATCAGGAAATTGAGTAATCAATGGACAAAAATCTTGTACCAGAATAATTTAAAGTATATCGCATTCTTTTTTATACTTTTTATTTTTTATTTAGAGCTATAGACGTAATTAGTTATCTGTACTAACACCAAAGACAGTTTCTTATGGGAGCTTGTGAAATTAAACTTCAAATTTCACAGGAATTGTGTAAACACAGGTGAAATAGATAAATTTTTATGCATAAGATTTCATTTTGTGAAATTTGAAATTTATTTTCTTGGGCTTCCATAAGAAATTGTCTTTGGGGTTATTACAGATAACAAATTACACCCATAGCTCTCAAAAAATGTAAAAAAGAATGCGATATGCTTTAAATTATTCTGGTACAAGATTTTTGTCCACTGAAACTTAAAATTACCCAGTTTCCTAACGGATTCCATCTTAAGTTTTTGTCAAAATGTCTGGTTTTGCTATTGTACGGAAATCAATATTGTACTCTATGTTTTGTAAACAAAACAACGTATTTGTGGTCGATGAGGAGTCCCGGGGGTGGGGAATTGTCTCTTTCTGCGTGCCCGGGGGGGGGGGGGGGCATGGTAACAGGTAGAATTGAACCATGCATTATGTCTTGCCGAGGTCATTTCATTTTCGATAAAACGCGCGACACACATCGTTCAAAATTTGTTTACAAACACGACAAATGCGATACTTAAGTTGAAAATAAAAGGTATACGAGATTTAGAGCGTTGGCTTTGAGACCAGTTATCCTGTAGTTATCGAGCGAATTAAGGTGATTTCATTCAATTGCATTGCGCATCCTTTCTGCGCATCAATTTTTGCGTGATTAGCGTGCGCACGAGCGCGCGCGCGTTCGAAACTTGGTAGGTTTTCTATGAAACTGAGCTGTTGAGAGAAATGAGATGTTGTTTTCTCCAAAACGAACTCGGTGACCCCTCTTTTTTATTCCATTTATTTGAAGAAAACACCACTCTGATGATATGTCCAAATTTTAAGAATTTTTCATTACTCAATTTTCAAATATTCTGATTAATTCATTATTACAATCTGATTTTAGGCATTTCACTGGAAGCGTGCATGTGCTCGATTTGCTTATTATTTCATTACTTTTATTTTTAAGGCAACTTTAAGGCCTTTTACTGTAACGTTGTTTTACTATCACAAGAATAATGCTTAAATTTTATTGCTAGTGATAACTTTCTTAAAGTAGTGGGTGTCTCTGGTACAAGGAAAGCTTTTTAACATTGCTGTCGATAGCTAGTAAGGTACCTATATACTACAGCCCTGTTGCGTGAAATCAGACACGGTGACCCCCTCTTTTTATTTTATTTTTTCGATGTACTAGGTGTAATTAATTACTGTGCCAAGTTTCAACAAATTCTCATTACAACTTCTTTTTCGATGGAATCACCTTAACCTTCGTTCTTCGTACCCTCGATCGAGCACGCAAGCCTTCCTCCATCTGACAAGCCACCGGCCCGCTGAGCCAGCTCGAAAGGTACACCACGAAAAGTGGTCCTGTATTCTGTAGTTTAACCCTTCAGATTCTCCACAATCTGACTGTAGGGTCTCCTTCTCCGCTCACAATATTTTTTGAACGCGCGCCATCCCCCTCAAAATTATCTGAACACACTGGGTTCTGCAAAACTGAAAAGTTCCCGCTTTCTCCCCTTTTGTTCGTTTAGGGTGGCAGCCACTAAGGTTATGATCTCTGCTTACCTTATGAAGGAGAATACACTGGCTGGAATGCTTGCAAGAATCAGTTCCTTCTAACTTCCTTGAAATCGCTCCCGCCAAAAACCTTCAAGTGCAACGACCAAGAAGAAATAAATCCCAAGATACTCCGCGGTTTCGACATTGCCAAAGACCCTGTCTCAGTCTCCCTCGTCCTCCTCATGTACACTGAACACAGCGAAAACATGTCAAACATTGATGGCGCTCTTCAGCATCCTGCCATTAGAAGACGTGATTTTTCTGCATATATTTCCCCATTTCACCCTACCTGAACTATTTAAGTGCAGAAGAGTGTGCAAGTTCTTCAGAGAAGCGTGCGATTCTTACTTCGCTTGGCAAAGAAGTCTAGATTGTAGCCAAGTTTGCTCTCGATCGCGACTTACGGCGGATGCATTTAGACTGATAACTCGGGCGAATTCGTCTTTACAGCTTTTGGTTTTGAAGAGCTGCAAAAGCTGGCTAGACGACACTGTCCTGGTGGAGATTTTAAAGCGAAACACTCGGCTGTGCGAGCTTGATTTGACGGCATGTTCGAGTTTAACAAATCTCTCCCTCTTCACCCTGGCGGAATTCAACTCGGGATTAAAAGTGTTAAAGTTACGTGAATGTCGTTGGGTTTCATCTGATGCCATTATTCAGGTATCTTTATGCTGTAATGGCCTTCAGCACGTCGATCTCACTGGTTGCTGGGAAGTCACAGATTCATGTGTATCGTCGCTAGCATCTTGCTGCAGTGGATTGCAAACACTCCTGCTCAATGACTGCTATAGTGTTAGCGATAACTCGATTCGAATCATTGCTAATTCCTGCCCCAAACTGTCGCACCTCGGATTAAAAGGATGCTGGCGAGTCTCCAATTCAGCAGTGAAACTGATAGGGGAATACTGCGCCTATCTGGGTATACTGGAAGTCAAGGATTGTCGAGATATTTCCGAGGCTAGCCTAGCTAGGTTAAGAGTCCGTGGGGTAAAGATTGATGTCGATAAAACCAAGCGGTTGAGATTGCATGCTGGGTTATATGGATATGTAGAACAAGAGGATTGGCGAATCCCCGTGGTAAACTTGAATATCTGAGCTCCCAGGCAGGACAGTTGCACATCACCACATCTTTAATCTTAATATACTTACTGTGACATGCAAAACTGTGACCACATTAATTCATTTGAACACTACCATGAGATCGGCTATTTAATTAGACTTGCTCCAAGTCATTCGTGTTTTCTTGGGTATAAAAAAACAATTGTTTCCCATGTGGAGAGAAAAGGGATATGCGTTTTCATGTTTAGTGGGCGATAAAGTACGGCATGAATGTAGAGTATTGCTTGTGTTGCACGCGGTACAAATCAGTGATGTCTAGAACCAGCCACAATTTTTGTTCGTGCACGTGAACTGCATGTAGGCCCTTCATAATGCACCGATCAATTTGAAAGTTCAACATCCCCCCCCCCCCCTCCGGGCAAACCCCCGGGCATTTGAACTTTTGAAGATTGGCTTGTTCAAATTCCCTCTCCTCGGGGCAAAAAAGCCGTTCAAATGCCCCATCAATTACTACTGAAATACCTCTACTCAAAGACAAATTTCGTCTTCAATCAAACACTTTAAACGCTTTTCAGAGAGATATGCCGTAATGACACCTTCAAACTTCTTTTAAAGACCCTTTTGAAAGAGATATTCACTAACGAAGGCGAAATTCTATCTTGTAAATCCGTCAAACTCTGCAAAAACCAAAAAAAAAACCCGGGTTTATTACATCAAAACAAGAGATAAATCCGGTTCAAATTCCCCACCCTTCCGACGCAACGTTCAAATTCCCCCCTCCGCGGGCATGATGCACAGTCAAATGCCCAGGGTATGCCGGGGGGGGGGGATGTTGAAGTTTTGAATTGATCGGCGCATAACCCAAACGAGCAACTTGGAGCAACTCTATCCAGTCAGAATACGAGTACAGCTACCAGAAAAACTAAGCAGAAGTAAATGATGGAAACAATTCCTTTTTGATGAAAAAAAAAATGAAAAAATTTCAAAACTTTTCCAAAATCCACGATGCCATTGAGGGGTTTCTGTTCTTTATCTCAAAACAGTTATTCCTCTAAATCTCAAACTAAAAGTTCAGCCATTCTTAACTGAAGGTGACTCCCTTCAATTGCATTGCACATCCTTTCTGCGCATCATTTTTTTGCATGATTAGCCCGCGCACCTTCGGAACTTGATAGGTTTTCTATGAAAGCTGCGCAGTTCAGAGAAATAACTGGTCGTTTTCTCCTAAATGAGCTCCACGACCCCCATTTTTTAATACATAAAATCAAACAGCACATGGTCAAGTGCAATATATCGCGATTTCAAGAAAAGTTAAAAACTCTCCTTTGAGATATTGTTATTTAAATGCTGAAAAGAACACGTCTTAAGGTATAGCAGGGTATGTGCGCATGCAGCAAATTCTTTATTTTTTCATATCCTTTAATTCCTGTTCAACTATAGTAGTATGCAATGCAAGATAAATGTCTATTTTGTTGAACTGCTCCAATATCTCAACACAAGCAATGACTTTTCACATAAAGCAATTAAAGTTCTCATTTGGGTCTCTCAGGAAAACCTTGGGGGCTATCAATGGCTATCCATGTTGTGCTGAAACTAGCTTGGTGACCCCTATTTTTTATTGCATTTTTTAAGTGTCCTAAACATAATTACCAATTGGACCAAGTCTTCGAAAATTGTGAACATTCCTCCTATTTCGATGGAATCATTTTAAGGCGAGCACATATTAGAGAACATGGTTTGTTAAGACTCGTTAATTTCTGAGACGGTTCAAATAACGTTATGAAAAATGATATTTCACCCCAATTCTGACATGGAAATAGTTGTGTAACGTAGTTTCTCAACAAGACCAAGTTTTTGTACAGACTGCAGTGCTTGATTTTTGTTTTTTTAACCCCATTCAGACCGGGGTTGGGGGTGGCGATTGTGCCCGCACTGACTTTCGACGTTTATAACTTTTTTCATAAGCAAGCTAAGCCTGCCAAACTTGAATTTATCCGGAAACAATTTGTCGTAGCAAGTGCTTGCCCATCAAGTTTGATGTTACCATGAAAACTATTTTTTGACAGGCTTTTTTTCAGAATTGATAATTTTCACCTTTTCATTGAAAAATTACAACTTTTCTGAAGTAAGTTTTACATTTTTATATCATTTTCGTGTCCTTTAATTGTTTTCGGTTACTTTTTGGTCAATTTTGGCAATTTCAAAGGTTCTGGAAAAATCAAGAAATCCAAGATGGCAGATTCAAGATGGCCATCATTTTAGAACTGGACGTAATTGTTACATCATATGACGCCATCAGCTAATGTTGCGGACCTCAAAGGAAACATTTTTTCCCGGTCTGAATAGGGTTAATATGCAAATAAGCAAACAAATGAATGGTGCTCCATGCTTCCTGCTGTTTTCTAGTTGGGTGTGCTTTGCAATCACTTAAACGTGAAGGGCCAATGAAAGAGGCAAATTATGTTGATGCGAGGGACAATGAAAGGTCAACTAGACTACACATGTCTACATGTATGGCAAAGTTTATTGAAACTACTTAAAGCACCCATTTTGTACTTGCACATTATTTTCTTTATCACTTTTTCTAATAGACAATTGATTATTCAAGTCCGTGAAGTATCATTGTCCAGTTGAGTGTAGTCCTGAGAAGGACTGTTTTACGATGACATTGATGGTCGTTTGGACAACCTGAGCGAAGTCATCATCAGAGTTAAGACAATGACAAACAGTCCTTTTGAGGGCTACACTCACCCAGATGATCATACTTAACCCACTTATGATTCAAACCATTTACTGTGAGACAATATTTTATTACAATCATGAAATAAATTTTCAGAAGGGCTAGGGAGCACCTAAGGAATATGTTTATTTTTGTAATAAGGAATGCTTTACTTTATCTAAGCGAGAACATTTTTACCTAAATTTTTGGTATTAAATAATTATTATATTGTACTATTAGCAGTAAGCAGAGCAGGCGAATAATGGCGAATAATATAAATAAAGCTACATGTTGTTACACTAACTCCTGATAACTTAAACTGTCGAAGGAAACAAGACTGCAGAAGCCCAGGGGGGGGGGGACTCCCATATGAAAGTGACGGGGATGCTCGTCGTCTCGCTTAGGGGTGTAAATTGCAGATTTCAGGGTTCAAAATTAAAATCAGAGCTTTCAGCATGAATTTGACGGCTTTTTTTCTTAAGGCTGATTTTTAGCCAGCTGTCAACAAGAATGAACAAGCAACTATCCCAAGTATAGAATAAAGTGTTGACAAGCCAAACGCGGCTTATCTGTTAAATCTTCATCTGCTCGTGCTTATGTGTTGCTATATTTCTCTTAGCAATGGTTGATTTTTAATTAAGTGCCATTGGCTCGTATGGATGTTCTTACGAACGTTATTACAAAAGGCAGAATATTTTTTCGCATTGTCTCTCTTTGTTGAAGTGCCAACTTCCTTTCACTGAATTCGACTTTGGACATTGTTCTTTCTACTAGACTGTTGGGGTAGTCTCTCGCACATAGGTGTATTTTAAATTGGGTGATATTCTCAATGAAAGATTTCGCTGAAGAGTTTGTTCTAAGAAGACGGTGGTGGGTGGCAGGAAGTGTGTGTACTGGAAAGTTCCTGTGGGCAAAAAAATGGGTGCCGATATTAAGGATTCCTTGCTTGTTAAATCTTTCGCCTTTGAAAAGAGTGGTATCCAGGAAGTTTATTTCTTTGTCTGAGATTTTAGCTGGGTTGGGTTGGGTCGGGTGGTGACTGCTAGGACAATAAACTCTTCTTCCTCCTTTTTGTCAACATTCCACAGCAACAATATGTCATCGATGTATCTTTTCCGCTCAAGTGATAGAAGAGTGTAGAACATTAACTACTGTTTGACTGAGCATGTGGGGTTATGCTAAACCCAATCCAGGTCTCTCCTTGACCTACATTTATCAGATTTCGCTCTTCGCAACTTATCATTGTTGCGTTCAACATGGCGATAATGAAACTCGGTTAGTGCGCCTATGAATTTTTGCTCGTCTCTCTCTTTATGGAGTGTTTATCTGTCTTAAACTCCTCGTCAGGAGTGATGTTTGCTTTTGCGACATAGTCCAAGTCTCTTGGGCATGTGTCCTTTTCTGTGCAGGCATGAAGTTTACTGTTGATGTCACTGACTGCTCGATTTTTCTCTTGAGCATGGAAATCTCGTGTCTGGCCTATTTCCTCAAAAGTCGCATTGCCGATCACGTATCAAACCACGCTGGAACAAAAAGAGTGCCGGCAAATAGAGATAGCCTCTAGAACGAAGACTTGATATACAAGAATCGAGATGATAACTGTTAACGTTCTGTAATTTGTTGTTGTTAATTTACAAAACTTTTTTAAAAGCTTTTAAAAACCGTTTAAAAAACGTCATCCGTTTCATTTTTGGTATGTGTAAGTCTTTCACGGCTGCATTACTTTCAGATATGAAACGTTTACTATGACGTTCTAGGGACGTTGATTTTGCCGATCAAAGGATGGGATGTCATTTTTTTCTATTTTTTGGGTGAAAAATCGCCGGTAAGAGTGGCCAAAGTGCCGTCTGTCGCCGGCAGCCGACTGCTATTTTGAACCCTGGAGTTTGGTCTCACTTAGAGTGTTCAAGACAGAAAGCCAATATTTTTACTCATACAGTTATCGCTTAGGGTAGACTATGAACAAAAGCTGAAGATTTAAGCCTGCTTCTAAATCTAATAATAGAATATAGCATTCGATGTAAACATCTTAAGCGCAATTTAAATCACCATAGCTCTTACTTGGTTGTTTGTTTTAGCATGGTCTCCTTTAGGGGTCAAATAAAGCCTGAGCCACGCCCAGATTGGTCTCCTTTAGGGTTTTAATTCTTATTTTCCGACGAGCATCCCTGTCCCTTTCATAAGGGAGTCCCCCGCCCCCCGGGTGCAGAAGTCAAGGCAACTTTCACGGCGAGGAAGTAAAAAGAAGCAAGGAAATCTGCCTTCAGTTTGAGTTAGAAAGAAGTACATGATTGTATGTATGTGCACTTGAGCATGGTCAAAACTCCCTTCCTCTTGCTTTGGTCATGAATTCTTTACTGTCCAAACATTTATTTTAGAGATAGAAAACACTTAGTGGATTTCCTTGAATGGAAAACTCTACTCAAACTTTGTTAAGTATAGATAGAATTGGAGTTTTGTTTATTTTTTGACCAACACAATCAGAATTTTGATGAGGTTCGTTGGGTGATTTAGTATTAAGCTTTCTTACTGATTCACTGTAGATATTTTGCCCCAAAATTTGATCTAAATTTGGGGTGCTGCTCAGCGTGGCTTAAATGATGATGTTCGCAATTAGTTTTGTTAAACAAGAAAAGCCCCAGGGTCATTATACCCCGCCATTGTTCTCCCTCCCCTCAGGGTGCAAAATATATTATGGTCACTCAGATATGAGTCCAAGCTGTATAGCGGAAGTTTGCGACGAATAGTTGTTTGGCTGAGCAAAAACTGGAGGTCTGGAGCAAGTGACCATGAAAAAAGAGGAAGAAGAACACGAAAGAAAACAAGAAAAGCCCCAGGGGCATTAGACCCTGCAGTTGTTCTCCCTCCCCTCGGGGTGTAAAATATGTTACGGTCACTCAAGATACAAGCCCTAGCCTGTGTAGCGAAAGACACGCACAACGAGTATTTGTTTGGCCGAGGGAAAACCGGAGGTCTGGGGCAAGTGACCACCCAAAAAAAAAATATTGAAAAAAAAAAACGGGTATCACTAGACCCCGTCCTGATGGCAGGGTAAAAAACTGCAAGCACAGTTGCCATTGAACTTAAACTCTTATTACGATTTATACATATCAAGTTTTCAAAGCTATCCACATTAATCCAAACCTGTTACCTTAAAACTGTAAATTCTGTTTACAAAATATTCCCGTTGAGAACAATGCAACTGAAAACAATTTGTTGGGAAAATTCATGTTTACAAGCCATTTGTGCCACAAGGCAATTTTGAATGTAGCCGCCACTACATACGCTTTTAAACATGGATTACACTGCAGTTTAGTCTCTTTGAATTTGCTGTGTTACCTAGGCAACAAACACCGAAAGCAAAATGTTATAAAATGTGGTTTTCAACACCCGTGTTGAAAATCAATGACAGCCAGTGTTAACATGTACCAAACTTTTGGAGAACAGGTCTTACACAACTCAAAGGTTCTGGGAGGTAGGGCAAGGAGGACAAAAGAGGGCAGAAAGTGTTCAAGAAGTGGGAAAAGGGAGGGTGGGAAAAGGGAGGGTGGGAAAAGGGAGGGTGGGAGCAGGATCTTCAAGGTGCCAGGAAGCGGGAGAAATAGGAGGAAAAAGATTACAGAACATTGCAAAATATTTTGCATAAAGGGCAAAGAGGAAGGAGTGAATAAAAATAGCCGCCTGAATCAGAATTTAACCCTTTAAGCCCCAATATCGACACACAAATTCTCCAGAATTAGTTGAGGGAATTTGTAAAAAGATCAAAGCAATTTCCCTTTGGTGATCATTTTATTAATTCTCATAACCTTGTATTGATATTGTTAGGAGAAAATTGATGTTGGTCACTCTTGGGACTTTAAGGGTTAAGGGTATGGGAAGCAGGATTGTGTGGCCCCTTTGTCCTCCTCCTCCTCTTTGTCCATTAGACAAGGAAACAATTAAACCAGCAATGTTAAGATTGTATCCTTTCAACTTAATCACCGTGACTCCGATTCCTGAATCACAATCCTAGCCCGCCACTAGAGACGTTACGCAGGCTATCACAATCCTAAATATCTACAAGTGTACATATTTAAAGAGCTCCGTGGAAAAAAGGGCATGAGTGATCATGTGACCTTTTTTTTCGATTGGATGTTGAAATCTTAAATATTGCTCCAGTTTAACATTACTTTGGCACAAAGGTTGGTTTTCATGTAAGAAACATAGTTCTTCATTTATTTCTTCACTTGAGAGCTTAAATTTGAAGAACCAGCCTATTGCATTTTCTTAAAACTGAACTTACTTGAGTGAAGCATGAATTATCACTTTTGTTCTCTGTTCAAAGCAAACAAAAGAAATCGACCAAGCATTACCGTCGTTTTCATCTAAGCGTGGTCACGTGAAGAAAAAACATGTTTTAATTAGACATCAAACGTGGCATGTTTGGCCGCCAAACATTTGAAGTTTGACAGCCGTTAAACTTGCATTCCTACGTGCGTGATCGGGTTTCAATGGCAAAATTTGCATAAATTTTCGAAAAGGTCAACATGTTTTCTCACGTGCCGGTTAATATTCCCGAATATCAAAGAAACAAATCTAAAATCTGCATTTTCTCGACTCCCGCCATTTTAGCGAAACCTGCTCTAACAGCCTTCAAACTTCAAAGGTTTGGCGGCCAAACATGTCACCTTTGACACCCAATTAGAACATGTTTTTCTGTCACGTGTCCACACTTAGATGAAAACGACAGTAGCTCCTAAGTTGATTTATCTGCTTCAGTTTTGGCTAAAAGTAATAGGCTTGTTGTTCTCCAAGTTTGAGGAAAAAACAAGAAACTGTGTTTCTTGATCTTACATGACAAGCAGCCCCCATGCCCATGTCGCTTTACACCCTTTATTTTCCATCAAACCCTTCAATTTCTAGGTAAACTCCAGATGGGGAACTATTGCATATGCAACAGGAAGGGAGATCCAAGATGTTAAAAACCTGGTTAGTTTAAGGTTTTTGATACATGTGCCTTCCACATCAGAATAGCTAAGTATTTACATTTATCAATACTTTAATTTAAGTTGTGATCTGGATAAAATACTCTGGTAGATTTTCTTCCCTGACAATCTATCTAACTGTAGAATGCCTTTGCCTTGAAAATGTCACATTTTCCTGCAAAAAAAAAGATTATTGTGCAACTGTGAGGAACTTAGTTAAACTGAAGGGTCACAGCCTCAAACTTCTACAAATTTACATTTGAAGACACGAAGTTGTGAAAACATTGTGTTGCTATTTAATTGTTTATCTTCTTTTGAAATCGATTTTCAAAATTGATCTTCAAAAATGCCCAGTTTTTTTTAACGCACTGTGGGTTTTGTGTTCCTTTTTTTTCACTAGCTCGTAGCCCCTGGTAATGCTTTAAGCAGCTGAGCGGCAGTGGCGAAAGGCGCCGGCGCCTTTAACTAACTGGAATCTGTGACTAAGGGAAGGAAAACCCCGACAGAAAAGCTCTGGCCCTCCTGGTTGGGGGTTGGGGGTTGGGCGTGGGGCTAACCACCTCACCCCATAAAACCAGCTCAATTATGGAAACCGTGCAGCCCAATTCCCCTAGCCTGCAATGCAGGCGTTTTCTTGGGGAAGTGCGAGTGCCAAAATCTCAGCGATCGTAGCTGCCATGTTGGATTTGCAAAATCTTAGGGAGCTGACTAATCACCTCCCCCTTGGTTGCGCTTTCTACTCTCCCCAATCTTCCTCTTCTTTTAAAATCCAAGATGGCGGCTATAGTGTTCGCTCGTCCCCAAAATATGCCTGCGTTGCAGGCTAAAATTCCCCACTTAGGGACACATGGACAATGATGATGATGATGATGATGATGTTTAAGCACACAAAATCAGCAAAGGATGCAAAAACTACAGAAAACCTTTGATAGGAAGTTGTTTAACTTAGGATTGTGCTAGGGAACTACACAAGGTAAAGCCAGATGGAGATCGATGGGCTGGTGAAAAGCTGTAACCATTGCTGCTCCCCCTTTGAATGGATGCTAGTCCATTGAGGGGCTATACCCATCATTTTGTTTTGTTTTGCAGTTTACCATTTTTTTCCAACTATTTATTCACACGTCTAGTTGTTTAAAGCAGCATCAAGTCTACCAAGTAAGTGTCAAATTCGAAATCAGTTTGATGGTTTAACAACATGGATTCCTGGAACCTCTTTCTGTCCCACATTCTAACTTTGATGGCCTCCAAACTTAACTTTAGTTTAATGAAAACTCTTTTAAACAAGAGAAGTGGGAACCTTTGTCAAATTTTAAACCTGTGTTAACGATGTTCAGCTATTGAATAATCTGGCCTAGGTGTATTTATTATACGTACCAATTTCCATTGTAGAATTTTTATCCACTCTTCTGCTTCTTGTGTGGAATTTGCATAGCAGAAAAATGTTCGGTAAGGCATTACAATCCTGTAACCAAAGTCAAAACAATAATAGCCTTGAGTGACACAATTAAAAGGCTAGAGGCATTTTGTTAATTTCAAAAATACAATTTTTCTGTTTTTTTTTTTACATAACATTATTTTTAAAACCCACCACACACTGATCTTCAAAAATTACAAAAACTATGAAATTCTGATGACAACCCCCCCCCCCCCCACGAAAATGAACCCTCCAGAATTTAAGCCCCCTAAATCTCATTTGCAAAAAGCCCTCCAATAATAAGCCCCCTTCCCCCCTTGAACATAAGCTTATATTAAGTTTACATCCCAAGAACAATTATGGCATGATATCGTTCGATTATAAGTCCCCACACAAACTACCATATTATTATGTATGTACAACTAGAAGTTCAATTTCTCCACCTTACAGAATGTATGCCTACAAGACTACAATCCTTCTGTTGCAGCATTTTCAGGCACAAAATCCTTCATTTTCAGATGCAAATTCCTCCCAAATATAAGCTGCACCATTTTTGAAGCACAAAACTCCCTCCAATATCAAGCTAAGGCCCCCTCCTCCCCCAAAAATAAGCCCACCAAAAAAGCCTTTTGGACAAATATAAGCGCAGAGCATATTATCAGAATTTTACTGGCATTTGTTGAAATCCAAGAACTATGAGATGGGAATCGCCAATGCCAAAGTGAATCTTAACAACTCTGCCTCTAAAAGGTCTTTTGTTTTAGTTGGCCAGATGATATGGAGGCCAAGAAAGAATTGTCAAAAAGATGTCAAAATTTGTCAAAAAAATTTTTTACCCTTTAAGTCCCAATAGTGAGAAGCATCTAATTTCTCCTTACAGTATTACTACTTAATCAAACATACAAGTCATGAGAATAAAGAAAATGATCACCAATGATCTAATGTCTTGCTTTTTAATCAAATTCTCCCAACTAGTAACATAAGAAATATAAGGAGAATAATCCAATACTTTGTGTGAGTGCAGAGGTATGTTAAGCTGTACTGTATGAAATCTTTGTGAAAAGTAAATGTATAATCACTATTTGGTAACAAATTAACATTTCAATTGACTCTCAGTACCTGAAACAGTTTCCTTTTCCTAGAGATTCATCTCTTGCTACTTCTTGGCATTCCTCTAGATTTATTGTTTTAATTGGTTCCTTGTCCTGTAATATAAATCATTATTTTTTTCTCAGCGCGTGAGCGGGCAAGATGAACCAAATCCTGCAATCTGATTGGTTCCGGGAGCGGGCGGAATTTTCCGATCTTGACCGCGGTCAACGGAACGGGCCACCATATTTCAGTAAATCGAGCAGGAGTTAGCTACATGTATCGAAATTTGGGAAAATAAAGGGGTTTCTTTTAGTTATATTGCTTCCTGTGATTTCTGAGTTTTAACAGAGTAAAAAAGCGTATTTTGCTGCTCTGGTGTCACAAACGGCTTCGTTTCATGGTTCATTTTACGCGCGCTTGCAAAACGTTGCTTTCCGAAAACAACAAGACACGTTTAACTTTTGAAAAACAACAAGAAAAAAATAAAAATATTATTTGCCGGCCTTGGTCGGTCCGTATTGAGAAAAACTGTGCCCTCGGTCTTGAGCACGGCCAATACTCAAGACCATACTCAAGACCTCTGGCACAGTTTTTCTCAATACGGACCTCCCGGCCGGCAAATAATATATATATACTAATCAATACAAACCAAATACTATCTGGTCAGAGAGAACAAAACACTACCAGTAACAATAACTAAAGATGTGAATATCAATGCCACCAAAAAATAATTCATTGGAAATTACATTGTAAAATAGAATATTTGGAAATGCCATTCACCAGGCATTAAGGTGCCTGGTGGTAACTGCCTAAAAACAAATTCACACACTTCGCAATTCAAATCTATAATAGTGCATGAGCCAGGACCCGAAATTTGGTCGATTGGTACCACTCAGGGGGACAAAGGCTAATGTCCATGGTGATGTAGGTCAACATCCCTAGTTTACATTTTCGGGTGATAGCATTGCCAATTGTGTCATCTTCAGGGGGGAAATGACACTTTTTCTTACCCCACCCCCTTTGGGTCATTTTCCAACATGAGAATTATACATAGCATTCCCAACCTAATTTACTTACTTTATTGTACGGAACTGGGGAAACGACTTAATAAACGCCATTTTAATCAATACTTTTGGACAGGGTTTGATCACATGACTGGTCACGTGAGCTTTAATAGTCGAAAACGCATTCTTTTCTTTGTAGTGCTTTCTTATTCGACAATATAACACTGTTTTCTGTTTTAATCTTTTCCTACTTGCTAGAGATCATTATCACAGTACTTTAAAGCCAAAAAATGTCTATTGTGACAACAAAATTTCAATTTTTGGTATCCTTGATAACTAGTGCCCAGTCCCCTAGATTTCATTCGAACTAAACAAAGTGGCCTATCGCTGCCAATAGGTCGAATTTTGCTATTTAGTTGGATTGCGTAAATCACGTCTGCTCCTGCTAATTTGAATTGCTCTGAAAAATGGAAATAGAATTAAGTTTCATCATGTGAAATGTAAAGTTTCTTTTTAATACTTTCCTTTGAGTCAGTCAATAAGTTACTGTCACGTGTTAGAGCAGTTTTCTTTAGTGTCGTGACAGCAAAACAAAAGCAATTACTCTGACCACTTACATGTACAACAGACACAAACAACACAATGAACCAATCAGGAGGACAAGCAAATGCATGTAACCGAAGCCAAGCAGGAAACGATTGTGAGTATGTCGGGATTAGTTTTGGTTTCACTTTTGACTGGATGAGAAAGTGACGCTGTTTTTTTTTTTTTTATTAACCGCAGAGCAAAGTAAGGCAAAACCAAAGCAAATGCAAATTACTTTCGACAGTCAATTGAAAACTGCTCTATTCTGGACTTGATTTTAGCACGGTAAAACATGCTTTCACACCGTATTTGTGTTCTTGAGTATCCATTAATCTTCACGTGCCAGAGGTCTTAAGTCTCACTCTAAGTTCAGAGGTATTCACATGGAACACCTGCTAGTGAACTGTTTCACTTCTACAATGCATAAACAAGATAAGAATACCTGGACCTGGCAGTTAGGCCTGGACAGTGGCCGAGGAACATAACAATGGAGTATCATTTATATAAGTGGACTTCTCAGTAACCACGTTCATCCTCCTCTCCGCTATGTCCATCAACAATGACTTCCACATTCTCCTGTGCGGTTTGGATCCTGCAGTCAACACAAGTCTGTGTACATGTTAGGACGTTCGCCATGCAAAGCAAGACGCTCCAGCACTGCCTCGGGAGCAGGCTTTCCATCCATGCAGTCAATTGTTAGACTTGATTTGTCTTCTGCTGAGCTTCCCATCTTCCATCTGAATCCAACTGGGTCAAGGACTGATGGGCTACACTGCAGACTGCGCCTCCAAATGCACGCTTGGTAGTTTGCCCGCATGGTGTCCTTTGAAGGCAGTCTTTGCAAGATGATAACTGGTGCGACTCAATCTCTCCGTTCTTCGCAAAGAAAAGATTGTATCTATGATCATTCAAGTCACTTGCATTTGCCCCAGATGAGTAGAAAGAGCAGATTACCTTCAGTTGTCGTTGCCCCGGAAAAGGTCTCTTGCAAGGTCCCAGGATTGACTCAGCTCAGTGAATTCTTGTTTTGCATCATTGTCTGACTTGACAATCTTTAGGGCGATGAGTTTGCCACTCCCAGCAAAAGCACCAACTGTGTCACATCAGGTGAAGGAATGAAGACCAACGAGAGCCTCACAAACATCTTCCCCGATAGTAGCAACCAATTTACTAATGTCAATCAACCTTGTGCGTGTCTGAGTACCTAATATCTGGATCAAACTGGTATCGATGGAACTACAAAAGGCCAGAAGCGGCACAAACACATCGGTATCTTCTGAGCTGACCACCACTGTGTCATAACCACCTTGCACGTAGCAGTAGACGAGTGACAGCCTCCTCTTGGCAGCTGCATAACTCCGGCACTTCCACTGTTCTGCCTTCAGAAATCCTTCAGCATTTCTCCTCACACGTGACATACAGCTCTTTTCTATTTCGCTGAATTCTCTGGACGTACTGCTCAGTTTGCCATTCCTCGACCAGAAACCTTATCAAGCTTGTTTTGTTTTTCACCTGGCTCACGAACTTCTCCTATTGCTTAATCAGCGGTGGGGCGGTTATGTTCACTACTTCCACTCCAGGCACTTCCCCTCGCATGCTTCTTCCTGTATTCGTAATCCCTTATGGAATTTTCCTAATAGGAAACGAAGTTGATCCTGCTGCTATCTAAGCCTTCAAGTAGGACCATTGCCATCAAGGAGGATGCCAGGCTTCCAAAGGCGATCTGGGTGCTTTCGACACTCACTTTCTGTACAAGAGTCATCTCATCAAAACTGTAGCTGAGTTATTTGGTGACCCGTCAGCTAGCTGGACATTCTTTCGCAGTTAAGAAGCCAATGCCGCCTTTTTGTTCTTCTGAGGAAACTCCTCTGCTGTCTACAATGCCCAAGGCATAGGACCAAGGCTATGTTGCAGCTTGTCCTTAACTTCAATCTTCCGACTTTGTCCCGTAATTGTCATTCTCCTGAAAAGAGATCTGTCGGCCTTGAGTATCATGGTTCTTCGTTGAGTGGAGACTGTTTTCTTCTTACTGAGTGACGTAAACATCTCCAGTTTTTTTCAACTTCACAGGATCGTAAAACTTCTTCTTGGGAGGGAGCTTTGAAGCCTTTCCTCCTTGAATTGCTGGAATTTTTCCTCTCAAACCCCACAGGCGTGAAGTAGGTCATGGCATATCTAAAGGAACACCTTTCGCTGTCGAGATGCTGTTGAGGTCTTCGTTTTCTAGGAATGGATTATTCCAGCTCTCGATGAGGGCTTCAACTGCCAATACTTGCTCTTCATCTTTAGGAATTCTCGGTGATTGCATGTCATCGTGGTGAAATTGAGCTCACATTGCTTGTACTAAACTCCTCAGCTGATCGAGAAAAGCACACCTGTACTCTGCTGTAAGGTAAAATCTATTTACAGCGCCGGTCTTGTCATGATCCCTGTCGTCATTGTGTCTTTGTTGATAGTTACGTCAGTGGTGTGATCCACGAGAATCCTCCCAAACAGACCCGGCTAGCTGCACAGAAAAAATGACCATCCATAAAATTCCGATGTACATCACGATGATCCACTGGAAGGTTCGCCATTTGTGCGTAGTACACCAGATATCGTGCATAATTGAACTTGTCGTATGCAAAGAACCATGGGATCATATGATGAACTGCATAGAGATGTAGCAACCAGTTACCTTCTTGCAGTAAGACCTGGTATATGCGCTTGTGAACTCGAACTGTACATCTCCTTCAAGGACGCCTGAGACTGCACCTCCTGCGATTATCCCTGATTCAGTGCAGGTATCGCGCAAACCAGCGTCTTGGAACCGTTTGCCAATTAAGGATAGACGGTTGCAAATTGTATGAAAAGTTCCCAGCCTGAGAAGAACTTCAGCGTAGAGATCTTTGTGCTTCCAGGCGACCTCACAAGCACTGGCGTAAAGTGCTTGGTCCAAGACAACCACAATCTCAGGTAGATTGAAAATCTTCCTGATACCCTCTGACTGATGCAAGATCTAATTGACTGTGGATAGCTGAGTCACGGGAGCATTTATTTCAGGAAGATACCCAACAACATCTTGCATAACCGGTTTATGGCTATGAAACTTGAAGTTAAAGCCTGTCCACATTTTGGGGTCCGCTGATTGACTCCTTTAACCAGTCACGCAATAAGCTACAGTATAGGTCATTTCTTCTAGAAATCTGTTCCTGGCCACCATAATCAATCGCCGCTGTTCTGAGGGGCTGTGGTCCTACCCTGTTTCCTGAGATGAGATGGCGAGAGGCTGAACTTCCTGCGTGACAGTCCTCCGCTTTCGTTTACTGATAACTGGAGGCTGTATATTGGGGAGTTATGGTCCTGATACTTTGGGTTAGAGGGCAATCCCATTAACTCGGTAAGTGGTTCCCTCCCCTGCGAGTGTCTCCTCTGACCTGTCGATGTTATCCCACGCCAGGTTGGGGAACAAGTTAGGTTGAATAGTCCCTGGAAGAACCACCTTCTGATTTAAGTTTGCGGCCATCTTCTGTAGGCACAAAGCTGTGTCATTTTTTTTGAGCTGAGAAAAGGACACACCGTGTCCGCGTCTATTCAGCATTTGTATTAATTCTACATTTTCAGTCAGAGTGTTCACCCCATACGACAACAGAATGCGTTACAGGAGGTTTACTTTGGCCACAGAGGTTGCATAGATAAGATCTTGGTTTACAGAGTTGATTAACATCTTTATTCTTGATAACAATGGAATATTCAGTTTGTCACGAGCGTGGAACAAAGAAAAATTCTGAGTCCCCGACATGATCTCCCGTAACACCGGTCGGGCGCTCTAACCACTGAGCTACTGGGAGACTCGTGGCAAGCGAGGTCATATTTACAGAGTTCGTTGCTGGACACGTGTCCTGCATACTTCTAGGGTCAGCAATGTCGAAAGCACCGTGTGTGATAATAAGAAAGAAAGATGGTAAATTTTAAGCTCAGAAAGGAATGAGAAAGATGGAATATTCAGTTTGTCACGAGCGTGGGACAAAGAAAAATTCTGAGTCCCCAACGGGAATCGAACCCATGACCTTGAGTAACACGGGTCGCGCGCTCGTACCACTGAGCTACTGGTAGACTTGTGGCGGGAGCGGTCATATTTACTGAGTTTGTTGTGACACGCGTCCTGCATACTGCTAGGATAAGCAATGCCGAAAGTACCGTGTGTGATAATAAAGAAAGATTAACTGCGGTGCAGTCGCCAAGGAGGACTCCAGTAAAGAATCTGACCAGGCATTCTGGAACTGGGAAATTGTCTGGAACAAAGTGTCCTCGATGAATTGGCCATGAGTTGGTATACTTTGGTATACTTTATATCCTTAACGGAACGTCGCACGTGAGCAGAACACTTGTCAGTGACATTTTGTAATATCTGTGGTTGCAAGCCTGTGGCTTTCAGGTTCTTTTCCAAAGGAAGCTTTCCTTTAACCCTCTACCTAACTTAAAATTTGCCCGATATTTCAATTTAAAAAGTCTAGCCTGAACCTCTTCATTACACACTTCAATCGTCTGAAGGGTCAGTTATGCATTTTTTACGGTTTCTTCCTGAGAAACCCCAGCTTCCGTGAAACAACTCCATTTAAGGCTGACACGAGGCAAAGTGGTCAGCGGCTCGGACTGAAGGCTCATAAAAACTTTTTCAGTGCATAAACATTATCATCACAGGATTGCAAAGAAAAAAAGAGTCGTTTTAATTCTCATTTTGCAGAAGAGAAATCCCCACACCCTAGATGGGTAGGACAGTAGCAGTTCATGATTAGCTGGAAGTGCAGGATAGGACCAAAACTTTTACTCACCCCACCCCCTTGAAAAATCATGGAAGATGACACTTTGGCAAATGCTATCACATATATTCTTTTACTAAGGGTAAAGAGCTTTCCAAAAATGTATGTCACTCTTTGTCCCTCCAAGTGGTACCATTCACCCCCTCTGGCTCATGCACTATAACAAGGTTTAGCTATTTACGAGTACCTTGCTGTTCATGTAATTTTGCTCTAATTTGTATGCTTTATATAGTTAAACCTATTGTAGTCCATGTAATTTTGTTTTAATTTGTATGCTTTATATTGATGTTAACAAAAATAAAAACATTACCAAATCTATACAACATTGACAAGGGGGAGGGGCTAGATGTGTAATGACTATGACAATGTCAGAAAGACTGCGAATATAGCGACTGTCTTATTAACTAATAACTAAAAAAAATCTTTTTCAATTTATTGTAGATTCGTCTTTTTTTTTTTTCACTAAAACCAATTTTCATGGAAATTGTGATTTGTTGAAACCTGTTGTCATTCAGTCAACATGACAATTTCTGTAGTTTGACCACAGGAGGTCACACTAATTGTTTATGATAGTGAGAGATTTGAGTTAACTGAGTTTAAGTGAGCACATTGTGTAGTAAAAGAATAAAATGTAGGATTAGCTAATCCAACTTTCAGTGCAAGAAAGTGAAGGATTTAAGAAAGCCATATTGCAAAATAACTGGGTCTACTTTACTTTAAACTGTTCAAAGTTGCTCACCCCCTTAGCCTTGAAGTATTTCAGCTCGTTTTTTAAGAGCACAAACCATCTTGTTTTCCAGTTCTGCTAGAGAACAACAAATGTACCCAATGACAAGTTAGTGCAGACCCTTCAAAGGGTGTTATCAAATAACACAGCGCTCACTACATCACAAGTGAGGTATTGGTTTTAATCCCACTTCTGACACCATGTAATGCATTGCTTAGACCAATAGTACCCCGTAGGCTCACACTATAAACAAGATAACATCCCATGGCAAATTCCCTTAATTATAGATTTCAGTCTGACTGAGAAAATCTGGTGGAGGAGAATCAACTGAGTAGCTCATGCCATGTGACAGGCCATCATTGTGAAAGTCTTATTATACTTAAATTTCTTATAGAAGTCGAGCGATCAAGAATAACAGAAATGTATAACTTGTAATAAAAAATAATAACCTTCTTTTTGATGACAGATTAGAATTTATGAACATTAAAGAACAGATTAAATAAGATAGAGAAGGGAGTAGTCATACTTGAGTGGGGTAGCTACCATGAAATCTGTTTTGCTAATGCCCGCTCGACACAAAGCAACAAGCAACAAATACAATGGGCATGCCATGGCAATGTCACGCAAGTCATGCATCGCATTGCTGAGGTTTACAAGTGTTAGGGATGTGCAAGGGATTTTTTGCATTAATTTTGTTATTTTGGGGTGTCAGCATTTTGCCCAGTAATTTTTTAACAAGAGGGGGGGGGGAAGTTTAGATTCTACTTTGTATGGCTTCATATGCACTGGCTCCTTGTCACTCTTTAATGGGAATACCCCTGGGAGTAAGCCCCACCCCTCGCCTCTAAAAAACCGTCCAAAATAAAAGATCTACACAGTTTAAATTTATCAAGTTTCCAACATGTATTCTTTTTTTTTTACATCTATTCTTACCTTTACTCTACCACCTAGTTTGGTAAGATATCCTTCTTTTGATCCAAACTGAAAGAAACAAGATGTGACTTAACAAATTACAAAAATGTGTTCATATTTTGTGTAGAACAAGTGAATTTGTTCTCAATAGGCTCCTTTCGATATATTAAAATTCAGCTTGGTAGCGATGCCTAGAGGACACAAATAAAAGAAATTTTACAAGCATGTTTATTCATTTCTTCCAAGCTGAATTTTAATATATCGAAAGAAGCCTATTATAATAGTCCCATGCTTTGAAACAGCTTACACTCCAGTCTGTAACAAGGGCCTTAGGGGGTTCCTTAAAATGTTTTCAGAAATGAAGTACTTTGCTTTACATTCACGTAGAAATGTGGTTTTTTTTCAATGGATGCCCTGTGTGTAATTTTGTGGACTACATAGGTAAGTTTTGAAGCCTTTTCTTATCTAACAAGTGAATATTGCAATGGTCTTTTCAAGTAAGTATTCTTCAGAAAGGTCTGGCTGTAAAAGAATGGCTATTGTTTATGATAATTATTGGACCAGTACTAGGACTGAAAAGACTGCTTTTTAAAAATAATTTTCTACAAACAAATACTACCCCATGGTATGCAAGCATAAGGGTTGAAAAACAAAAATAGATTCTCTGTAAACGGTTTGAATTCAGGAGTGATATCATAAGTCGAAGAAGTATGATCGTCCCTGTGAGTTTAGTACTGTGAAGGACTGTTTATGATGACATTGACTGACATTTTCGACGAACAACTTCCTTCTCAGGACTACAGTCACCCAGATGATCATACTTTACCAACTTCTGACAAGTAGATTCTAATCATCAAATATCAATAAAACTAGTTTCACTTACAGACTGCACGGAGTCATCTGTCTGGCGTTCAATGCTACTTTTTCTGTTCTTGCCCCACTCGGCATGTACTCGAACTTTCTCGTATAATGATGGCTCAGTAATATCTCTTGGATATGGATATTTTAATAATGTTAGAACTCCTACAACAATGAAAACATATATTATTAAGTTTGATGAATAAGTCATTATAAAATGAAGGGGTGCGTGGAAAAAAGACCTTAATGACTTCTGATAAACTGCTAAATTCTCCTTCCAAATTCCCTTTTATTTGCTTGTGAAACAAAAGGAGAATATGACATTACATCAAGAGTCACTAAGGATCTTATTCCATGCACCCCTTCAAATATGACTGAGACACTCAAAAACACAAAAGGCATTACTTTAACAGTTAATGTCTCATTACTGTCGATCATAAGCCTTACATTCCTTGAGGGAACTGCCGTAGGTTTATATAAATATGCAAATTTCACAATAATTTACCATCATTTATTATGAAAGCCACATAGCATTACTTCCTGTGGTACCATTTATTATGCTGTACAAGGTCATTCTAGCTTCTTGAGTATGAGGAGGAAATCCTAATAAGATGACTTAAGTGAAGCTGTTAAGGCAGTGCTATACAAGGTGGTTAAAACTTTTGAGCTTGAGGATATGTGACCTATCAAATGAAAGTTTTGGCTACTAAGATAACTGGCGCTTTATCTGGTCCTATGATTTTTCTCATTTTAAAAACGAGATCTTCCGTTAGCAATATCAAGAAGAAAGGAAAACAAGTTTTATGTGATTTACTTACCAGAATCACCTCCAATCAAAGGCTTGTTTTCAAAATGTTCCACAAACTCGCTTAAACATGAGAAGGTGCCCATTCCAAATTTATACTGTGAGCCATCCCAACCGATCTGGAAATGTTTCACCGAATTGGCACACCTGAAAACAAATGGCAAAACATTGTTCACTTTTGCACTTACTCCAACTAAAGACAAAATTGTCAATGGTTCCCAGCACTAACTGCACCGGCCGGCCAATAAGATCCTCACAGTCTTTGTTTGGAAAGGAGAGGACTCATTACAAATACTGACATCCTAAGGTGGGAGAGGGTTTATTACAAAATCTAGAAGGGGGGAGGGCTTATTACAAAATCTGACATCCAAAGGGGAAGAGGGTTTACAACAAAATCCAGAAGGGAAGAGGGCTTATTACAAAATCTGACATCCCAAGGGGGAGAGGGTTTACTACAAAATCCAGAGGGGGGAGGGCTTATTTCAAAATCTGACATCCAAAGGGGGAGAAGGTTTACTACAAAATCCAAAAGGGGGAGAGCTTATTACAAAATCTGACATTCAAAGGGGGAGAGGGTTAATTACAAAATCCAAAACGGGGGAGAGCTTACTACAAATCTGTCATCTTAAGTGGAGGGAGGGGCGCACTTTTTACAACATGCATGCCCAGAACTAGATACAAGACCCTTGGTATTGCTTCATCAGGGTCAACACTGTGTAATTTACCTTCCCTATAAACAAGACGTCTAATAAGCATTGATGCTATTAAAAACAGTTAAACAGTATCTCTTCAAGAAAGCTTTTAATACTTTTAAAAGATAGATTAGAAGCCTTTTAGATGATGTTTGCATGCACTTATGACACTTTGTATTTACAAAAACTGACCTCTAAAGGGAGGAGGCTTAATACCGGTAGTCTAAATTTAATTCAAATTATATGAGAACAATTAAGTTACCTGACTGAGAGGGAATACTCTCCAGGATTGGATGTGCTAGTTCTCAATAAATAACTTCCATCTTTTCCATTTGCCATCAGAAGGCCCTCTGCTGCATGCCGACTTATACTGTAATGATACCAACTGCAAATTTGCAAACAAAACATCAACATTTTTTCCTTCAAACAGCTAACACTGAGACTTTCTCAAGGCACTTTCATTTTCATCTAACTCAACATTGTATTGAACTCATGTTGGTAAATACAGGTTGTAAACAGCTTCAGGACGTGGAGAAAAAAATATTTGCAAACTGATTTTGTTGTTAGTAGAGAACAAACCCAGAGACTACGCAGAACAGACCGTTCTGAGGTGCCTCAACCCTTTAATCGCTGACAGTGATCAGCTTCAAATTTCTCCTTTAATACACCAGTGCACTGTCAATGAGAATTAAGGATTAAGGTCATGAGAATTAAGGAGGAGATCACCAAAGATGCAAATTTGTCTCAATTTGTAAACAACCTCTCCCAACAAGTATTACAATAAATCTACAAAGACCAGTAAGGAGAATTTGCTGTTTGACACTGGGGCATTAAAGTAACAAGATTCATGATTTGTGTGTTAATGCTATCCTTTCAAGTCTATCACGTTTTGAGAAAGTATTTCTATTTCCTCCCTGACTTCTCCCCTCAAGTGGTGGATGTCTGCAAACTTAATTTCAATTTTATTTCTTCCTTGATCTTTTGATATTTAAACAGCAAGGATTTGAACTAAGAAAAATCCCTAAAAACAGTTTAACCTGATAGGGCTAATGTACCTGCTTTTGATAAAGTATTTAAGACTTCTTTTCTTATTTTACATTTGGTGAATGTACATGAATATACACAATTTCAGCAATATTATTTACAGTATGAAATATCAAAAAGGAGGCCTCAGGAAGTACACAAAAACAAACCAATTATCTACAAAATTTATACACTGGTCGATGCATCACATCGCACTATCACAGCAATCTCGTTACAGCACAGTATGAAACACACAAGCTTGTATTTTTATGCAGCTCTTTTGAAATCTTATCGGTATTGTAAATACCAACCAGCACATGATCTATTCTCTGTAGCATGTTTTACTGAACTGAAAGGAGTTCCAAACAACGGCCAGTTAAGAACACCGAAGAGCCAAAGGTAAACGAAAACAGCAAATTACTGACAGATGGCCAGAACACATGTATGCAAGCTTCAATGAGCGCCCAGCATATATATCGAAGAGCAAAATAAGAATAAAATTCCATGAATTCCCCTGCAACTGGACGAGACAAACTAAAAAGAAAATATGTAGGAAACAATTCCAGAAAAATTCTGAGTAGAAGGGAATCGTCTTCATTCTACCATTTCAATGGCCAAAGAAAAAGAACTTTAATTTTTCACAAACCGCGCGAATAAAAATTCTTGTAAAACCCAATACCAACCAGGAAATTAAACCACTTTTGTGATTCAATTTTACCCTGATATATATTGTTTCTTTAGGGGGGAACATGAAGTACTCATAGAACTTCACTGATTAAATGTAAACTCGATAAAAGAACCTCTACCTTAGCTCTTCCACCTCGGCATTGTGTGGATCGTCCGCCATCTTTGTTTTGTCTGTTTAGAAGCAGAGGAGCGTTAAAAATCCCCTCTGGGGCACCCAAGGGATAAACACCGCTGACGTCATCTGCTCGCAAGCTGGGAGCGTTGAATACTTCCGGGCGGAAAAGAAGAGCAAATAATAATTGAGACGAAATCCATTAGGAAACTGAGTAATTTTAATTTTCAGTGGACAAAAATCTTGTACCAGAATAATTTAAAGCATATCGCATTCTTTTTCACATTTTTTGAGAGCTATGGATGTAATTTGTCATCTGTAATAACCTCAAAGACAATTTCTTATGGGAGCCCGAGAAAATAAATTGCAAATTTCACAAAATGAAATCTTACGCATAAAAATTTATCTATTTTACCTGTGTTTACACAATTCCTGTGAAATTTTAATTTTAATTTCACGGGCTCCCATAAAAAATTGTCTTTGGTGTTATTACAGATAACCAATTACGTCTATAGCTCTTGAAAAGTATAAAAAAGAATGC